>VOQJ01020772.1:10672-21067 GCA_015052665.1 Apistogramma diplotaenia | reverse complement strand
CAGTTTTTTTTTCTCTTTTTTTTTTTAAATATTCAATTTTTTTTTATTTCATTTTAAAAAGTTCAATTTGGAAAAAAAAAAAAAAAAAAGAAAGAAATTCTTATGTACCCATAAAGCATAGACAAATCAGTGGCATATTTTTCAGGTTCACCTAATGAGGAGTTTCATGCACCGGAGCTGTTTCGGTGGTGTCACGTGCAGATATTATAATACACTGTGTCACTGGAAACTAGGACTGTAATCAACAAAATCAATGGGCTTTGAGCCCAAACACATCGCTGATAAATCTATGTTATCTCAGTGTTATTGTACAGATTACTAAAGATGCCCTGTTACTTCTATGTTTATGTCCATAGAATGTATTTATAATCACGGAAACTGGAGTAATCAAAATAAAATATCTATTCTTTATGTATCTCATTGTGTTCTCATGAATATAGAGCATGACATCTAATGACACTTTTATTATGTTCACCTTTCTAGTACCATGTTAGACCCCCTTTTTCCTTCACAGCTGCCTTAATCCCTCATGGCACAGATTCACCACAGTGCTGGAAACATTCTTGAGAGATTTTGGTCCATATTGACACGATGGCATCACAGTTGCTGCAGATTTTTGCAGCTGCTCATCAGTGATGGGAATCTCCTGTTCCACCTCATCTCAAAGGTGCTCTATTGGATTGAGATGCGGTGACTGCGGAGGACGTTTGAGTGCACTGAGCTCACTGCCATGTTCAAAAAACACAATTTGAAATGATTTGAGCTTTGCGACATGGTGTATTCTCCTGCTGGAAGCAGCCATCGGAAGATGGGTACACCGTGGTCATAAAGCGATGGACAGCAACAATACCCAGGTAGGATGTGGAGTTTAAAATACTAAGGGGCCCAAAGTATTCCTAGAAAATATCCCCCACACCTTTACACCATCACCACCACCCTGAACTGTTGCTATAAAGCAGCAGTCTAATGCTTTTGTGTTGTTTACACCAAATTCTGACTATAACCATCCGATGCTGCAACAGAAATAACGACTCACCTGATAATATTTCTTAAGCCTTCTGTTTTCAAATTGCGGTGACCTGTTCTGAGCTGACCGGAGCAGCGCCCTTTGTGGTCTTCTGGCTCTGTAGCCCATCTGCTGCTTCAAGCCTCGACATATTGTGCATTCACAGATGCTCTTCTGCACACCTCGGTTGTAACAGGTGGTTATTTGAGTTACCGTTGCCTTCCTATCAGCTCGAAGCAGTCTGGCCATCCTCCTCTGATCTCTGGCATCAACAGGGCCTTTTCACCCAGGAGAACTGCTGCTCACTGTACATTTTCTGCCTTTCACTCTATTCTCTGAGATGGTTGTGGGGGGAAATCCCAGTAGATGAGCAGTTTCTGAAATATTCAGACCAGCTGCCACATCACTTAAATCACCATTTTTTCCCCCATTCTGATGCTCAGTTTGAAATTTAGCAGGTCATGCCTACATGCCTAAATGCACTGGGGTGCTGCCGTGTGATTGGCAGATTAAATATTTGTGCCTATGAGCAGTTGAACAGGTGTACCCTATATAGTGGCCACTAAGTATGAATCATACAAAATCTTTTTAGAGAAAGCACCACAATCGTAGGCACTGTGTTATATTTAAGTTCTCTGCACACACCTTTTACACTGATGAATAAGGCTGGCATAGTTTATCTTTGTTGTTATTATTATTAACAACAAATCCCACAGACCAGACCAAACCAAACAACGAATCTATCCTGCTAACAAGCATCATCTTTGCATTCACAGCCAAATGAGGCATATGTCTCTGTGCCACTGAACTCGCTGTTGTCCAGAAACTGTGAAAAACATAGAGACAAAAGCCAGAACAGTGTGTTGGGTGACATATTCTTTAATTGCAATGAAGACAAAGTAAAGCTTTCTTTCTTTAGCTCATCAGAGCAGCAGAGGAGACGCATTCTCAGTGATGTCTGCTCCAGACAGAGCTGCTATCAAGACAAAATACGGCCGCAGAGCTGCCAAAATAAGGAGAATCTCACCCAGTTGTACGCCTGCTTTATGCGTTTTTTAGTGGGTTTATTTATGCAGTGATGGAGTTGCGTGGCACAGAACATAAGCTACAAGCTGAGTCTGCACAGACAGCACTTGTTAGCAGGATAAATTCATTGAAGTGTTTGGTTTTATGGGATTAGTTGCTAAAAAAAATTAATAAATAAATAAAATAATGCCAGTATTTTAAATGCAGCACTGGGTGCAATAAACTGTAGCATGAGTGCAAGAATAGAACAAGCCTAAGTGTACAGTAGTATCCAACAGCTAAAGGAGCCGCTGCGGTTTTATGGAGGTCCAGAGAACAACAGTAGTAGCCTATAGTTCATCTACTACAGGCATTCCCACCTGGCCCCAACCTAAAGCTACCTGTCGACTACATAATGATCTGCCCTCTACAAGATAGATGGCCTGGAGATCCCACTGACACTGCTGAGACTAAAGCCCGCACACTCCCAGTATGTGGGGAAAGTAACAACAGCAGGCAACAAGCACATTTTAAGCCTCAGCAGAGGATCTATCCTGCAAAAGCCTGTTACCGTGAGTTGCCACTTGACATTTAATTCTTCCTACTAGTTGGTCTACTTCTGACTGGGAAAAGTTTAATTCCTGCCTTAACTGCTCTCGTCACTCGCAGCATTATCTTGCTTTTTATTTCATTTGATTTATTTATTTTGCACCAACTGAGGCCGGACTGGCTGCTATCGCTCTGTTGCATCAGCTGGAGTTCACCATCAGATGGCAGTCCACTAATGCCTGTCTCAGATGTGGGTTACTGGTGGCAGGGGAAGGTTGCGTCAGTGGGCTTTTGGCGTCAGAACTCACCAGTCTGTGTTGCTCCGGTACAGACTACATAGGACTCCCACAGGACTTCCCGAAAGTGTCTTATCACTTAGATCACATTACAATGACTTTCAGTAGCACCAATTTGATCTTTAGTTCTAATCCAGGCTACCAGGCATTTCACAGATCTTTCAGATCAAATGCACTGTGCGTTTGACTTTACTGTGTGAGCTCAGTCCAAAAAAATCTGCACCACTTTTTTTTTTTGTCCATGAAATACTGGAAACACCCTTTGAAGTTAAGCCTATTTTTGCCCCCAGAGGCAGAGAACTTCATTTATCAGTAAAAGCCTAAACATTAGTCCTATGTAGCGAACTCTTCAGCGATTAAGATGAATTAAACAGATGTTTGCATGATTTTCCTTTACCTAAAAAGACAGCTATAAGACATCTGACCTTAAAAACAAACAAAACGTATGCAAAATGACTTCGTTTTGAAGCTGGGAATCCAAGTGCATCGTGTTTCAAACAGCCCATCCGCATTCCTTCAGTGTTTATACATAATATAAATGATAAACACTGCCTACTTTATGGTCAGATGTCAGATGAATGATAAGAACGCATCTCATCCACAAAAAAAAAAAAATGTTTTACACCAGTGAAACACACAGATTACAGCCAAGAAACAGCCCGGTCACTAGAGGACCTCTGACGTCTCCTCTTGGATCCTAAAAATTGCACACATTCATTTCTGTCCACTCTCCTGAAGCTGTTAACACACTGGAAGCATTTTCACAGCTTTAAAGATGCCCTGAGACCTCCTTGTGTGACTGACAGCATACTAGCTTTCTACTTTACGATACAGTTTTTTTTTTTGCCCACTAGGTAGCCCATGGCATTTGGTAAAACTATGTTCGCTGTCACTTCCATTCACGCATCCACATCTCCTCACAGCTTGCTTTGGCTCCCTTTTCTTGCCAGTGTTTTGATTTATAAATTCAGCTTAAATTGGTCATTATTCAAGACAGAGACGCTTTCCATCGTGCAGAAAAGAAACCATAACAGTGTTTTAGCGCTTTGATAGATTTTGCATTGTTTGCTTGATTTCCTGTAATGAATTCATGTAAACTGAGTGCCTGAGCTGAAAGAGGAAGGGTGAAGTGGCTTCAAGAAATCCCCCAGTCAGCAGTGATGTAATGGCTCGTTTGAAATCAGGAACGCTGCACGAATCGCATTCCTCAGGAATGAACTCCTTCCAAAGGAATTCCTGTCCCACAGCCTACAATGAGACAGACGTCAGAGAACAAAACAGGAAATGACATGGACATGAGCAGGGATTTACTGTACGTGACAGAGCCCACAAAAATCCAAACACCATTAAACTGTTTCCACTTTTCTAAGCAATGGGTTTGATGAGCACAGTGATTTTTAACCTGAGTGAGTTGGCGATTGCGTTCTTTCTCAAGAATTTCACGATATTATGAAAGATGCCTTTTATTGTAAACAGGGTAAGAAAAACTCCCCAATATGACAAATGCTTATGACAAACAAAAACCACAAAGTCTCAAACAGAGACTCTTCAGCTGGTGACAAAGGGTTTGCAAGTTAGTCTGGCTCTGCTGGGGAACAGATGCTGTGAGATAACGCAGGAGATGCTGATGTTTAGTGGGTGTATTGTTTGCAGTGCCTGCCATTGTAGGTAGATGTGTTAGCAGCTATTTGCTCGTTTGCCCTAAATAAAATATGGCTACAGCTGACAGAGGATGTCAGTAACTGAAGCAAACAAAAGGGCATTACAACAGAAACAGTCAGTTTGACATGAAGGCAACAAATCCAAAGATTGGGAATTGCATATATATGTGAAAGCCATGCAAAAGTCCTGTGAGCAGAAAATTGGGATATTACAAAAATGCAAAGCTTTAGTTTCCAGTCTTGCGCTGTATAGAGCTGGGGGAAAAGGGAATGTCGGAGTCTATCATGTTACCTTCATGTGGTCAGAGTAGACATTGCTATGCCAGTGACTATCACAGAAAAGAAAATAATAGTCCTGCTGCAATTCAGTGTTTACTCTCATTGATCCAGAAATGATTTTAAACCATTTGTGACTTACATAAATAGCTCGCACCACTTTAAAGTATTTTAGAGATTGTTTATGCCTGTAGTCAAAGATTTGGGCATCCTCGGGCAAATTGCTTGTTTTCTTGATTTTTGAAGTGAAAAGAAATAAATATAACCTGTGCAGCAAACACGCATTAAAAATGAGCTTTTCTTCAAATACTAGTGCAGTGCTACTTACAATTTCTCCAAAATACATAAATGGGGGGAAAAAAAAAAGAAAAAGGAAAATGGAATTCCAGCAGTTCTTAAGTGGACCTATTTCCAGTTCCATGTTCTAAATCCTGGAGTACACTGGTGGTCCTCTGTATGATTCACAGTTCAAAATAATCCCTATTTGTCTTATAGTGGTACTTGACGCAGTCTCACCCACTGAGGCCACCCCCACTTTACATCAACTTTGTTCCGATTCCCATTGCAATAAGGTTTGCTGCACTCACGGACAGAGCAGGGTTATAATAGCTTTGGATTTTACATTATACTTTAGTTTAGTTCATTTTAGTATTAGTTGTATTTTTTTCATACTTGACTATTGCGTAATAAAAACTCCACAAAAGACACAGTTTAAAAAAATTGTATTCAACAACCAACTGTTCACAAGACAGAAGCATTAGGTGCTAAATGTGTGTAATATTAAGGACACGCGTGAACATCATCAGGGACAAACAGAAATGTGGCCTTATATTCTGGTCAAAAGTCACGCGCGAGAAAAAAAACATAATTCGCGCAGTCATTCCGCAAGCGCAGGTATTCATTTCTCGCGAGTGAAAAACGCAGAACTCAGCAACCGCGCGCGCAGAGAAGCCAGCGTGCACACGAGACTGTCTGCTGTGCGCGAGCTGTAGCAGTTTGGGGCGAAGCCCAAAGGATTCTCCAGCCCTCACATGATTGGTCACTTTTAAAACAATGACTCCCACATGATGAGGGCCTTGACCTTGATTGACAGCTGTTGTTAGAGGAAGGCGAATTCGGAATACGGCCATAACAGCTGAAACAAATGTGCAATGTTACTTTTACATATATGTCTCAGCAACATGTAGCGAGCTGTTACAGTTATTTCTATTACCAACGTAATCTGCAATGGCAACATTAGCATTCCACTATTACTTCAGAACCAGTACCATCTGAAGATGTTATAGAGGTCTCTAGTCAAAATAAAATATACTTCATGAAATTTTGTTTTTCTATTTACTCGCGTAGAATGAATACATGCGCTCGCAGAATGACTTTACTTGCGCAGATGATGTTTTTTTCTCTATATTTCAGCCTTTTGACCGAAATATAACGCCATAGGTGCACATCGGATTGCGTCACAGTCGTGAGTTCAGAGCAGTTTCTCTAGCGATTCTTAGGTGAACTTTACGCTTGAGAAGTGTTCTGCACATTTTTTCATCATCCACAACAAGACACTCTGCCATTACTTTGCAGGCGCATGTGCACACACACAGTTCGCTAGGAGGGCTCCCAAATAAAACTGCTGGAGCGGAAAAAAAAAATTTCATACAAGGCTTTTAAATAAACTGGCAAACACCAAAAAGAAGGTCATTTTATCTATAATTTCAGTTTGTTTTAATTAGTTTTGTAAACCCCCAATAGAATTTTAATTAGTTATCATTTTTATTTATTTCAGTTAATGAAAATCTTTTTCCCTTTCAGTTTTCCCTTGGAAACCTTGGGACCGAGTTCCTGAGATGACCATATTAGGAACGTCTGCTCTCACTGACATGATACAAATCCAAAAGCAGAAAAGGGTTTTGGAAACTGAACACTTTGAGCATTCTAAAGACCGTGAGCTTTTTGCTCATTACATGCACATACACTGACCTCATTATTTTAAACTTTTGCCATTTTATTATGATCATCCACCACTGGAACATCCTTCCATCCATCCATCCAACTACTTCTCCAAAGTTACAATCGTATTCTAAAGAACACCACCAAGTCCTGGAGCTCTGCAAGAATAACAAAGTAGCGCTCTGAGTCCTTGATCTGGGCTCAGAGACAAGGCTCAGTTATGTAAGACCCAGTCAGACTTTTACAATTCAGTGTGTGTGTGTGTGTGTGTGTGTGTGTGTGTGTGTGTGTGTGTGTGTGTTGGGTGGTTGAGCAAGCTAATTCCTTGGGAGAGCGTTGTTAGCCTGGACCATTTGGGGGACTCTCAGGGGAAAGGCGTTGCTCCGGTCTCTCATCAGGCAGATGACAGAAGACTGCGTGCTCTGCATGCTGCACTCATCTCAACCACGATAGCCTCGCTGCACAGGCCATATCTCTGCTTCATTTACTCATTGTCTGATAATAACAAGTGTCTCCTTTCTGTTGCACTCAATTACATCTTCATTAGCTTGCTAACTAGTTTAAAACAAACCAGTATTGTGCGTAGAGATTTTAAGTCTTTGTGACATTCATTACAAGGGTACCTGAGTATATAGGTGAGGGCCGTGAAGGGGACAATGTGATTTTTATTATGTCTTCATTTCTCGGGACTATTCATTGTCTCATCATAACACCAATTCATTTTAATTTGCCAGCTAATGAACTCAGTTCATTCATCATTTAGTCTGTCTGTTATCTAAACAACGGACTGGCTGGCATATTGACCTCTTACTTTGGTGTGCTGCCAATCAAACACCCGTCTCATAGTAATGAGCAGATAAACAATAATGAGGAGGTGTTCCCAAAAGACAAACTGATATATTACATCAGATCCCACTGAAGAGCAATCTAATAAAAATGATGCAGCATAATTAGCTGCTGGTGACTTCTCGTGTAGCCCGTGTGGATTAATGTGGCAGCAGTGGCACAGCAGCAAGTAGCAGAGCGGATGCCGGACCTGAAACACAACATTAGAGATGCAACGTGGGAAGCGATTCTAATGAAATTCCTTTCAGTATTACTTGCACTTCACCATCATGTTTCCTGTATTCTCACAGTTCCTCACCTTGGGTTTAAAAAACAGGATGCGCCCACCGTTTGTGAGGGAACTTCCATCATGTCGAAGCCAGCTTTGTAACTCTCCTGAACAGCTGTGCCCTCAATCAGTCAGCCTGGCCTTTCTCTTAAGTGGAACAGACAACACAGCAGGAGCCGGATACGCCGCACCACTACGGTGCATTTTCTTACTGGATGAGCAGTCTCATTTTTTCTTTCAGTTCCCATTATTCCTCTTATCTTTACAACAGTGTCACATTTAAAGCTCATTTGCTCTCACCACTACACACGTCTCCCCCTCTCTCTCACCCCGAGCTGAGGCGGCTCTTGTCCTCGTCAGCACGGTTAAATAGTTGGCCACAGTTCAAAGCAGAGCTGGACTTTCTGAACAAAGTGTCTTCTAATGAGACATAAACAGACAAAGAACAGTAACTTAAATGTCCAGCCTTTCCTCTTTTGGACTCAGTCACTGACATGCTGTCAAAAAACAGGCCCACCCCAGGAGTCAATCCACAATACATCACCACCAGGACCAGTGGTTATATCAGCTAGCTGTCTAGGGATTTTTAAGGAGAAAACAATAGCAGTCCAGTAGAGTTCTTGTCCCTGACATCTATGTTTTTCAACAGGCAGATGCGTTCCTTGGCTTCAGTTCCTCATTCAGGGCTCATTTGAAACTCAGATGTGACAAATCACAACAGGCTATAAATACATTTGCATACATCAGGTGCATTACAGTTTTGATGTCCCTCGGTGCGAAATTACAAGTCACAAGTCAAAAATGACACCTTTACAAGCACAACAGTCACCTCACCCTTGTGTGTTTCTGTGTTACTTTGACAGTTTGGAGGAGACACCTGCACATGCATGTCACTCACTCCACCTACACGCCACAGATATGACAGCGGAGTATAGACAAAACCGCGATGGGAAAGTCTTTTGCATGTGACTCAAAGCACAGCAGCTTCCAAGTCTTCAGTTCAAAGATTAGATTTGCGTTAAAAGGCAGTACAGAGCCTAAATGAGCATCGCCTCTCACAGCAGTGCTGACGCACTTCCTTTTTAAGCTGGTGTCTGAGCTAAATTTGTGGTTTTCCTGTGCTGGCTGCTGAAGTGAAACTCAAAGAATAATCTGAACAGACATAGAGGAAGCAACAGGAACACAGAAAGAAAAACAGTTGAGGGACTTATGAGAGTTGAAGTGTGACACAAGTAGCAGTCAATTTAGAGAGAAAGAAGATGTGGGAACATTGACTGTAGTTAGTTGTGAGAAATGTCAGGAGGTTGGGGTTTTGTTTTTTTTTTGGCTGTTTGCTTCTTTTTTTGGCAAAGGTAACGACCTCTCAGCTCTGTGTGCTAAATTAGATGTGGTCACTGAGGCCAGAGCAGCTGCACCAAATAAATACAAATATTCTGTTTGGTTTCATATATTTAAACAAGGACAAAGAATAAAATGCATTGCACATGTGGCTTTATTTTATATGTATTTATTTGTATATACAATATATACAATTAAAACAAAACAATATAATCAAGAACTATACACCAGAAATATCTTTAAATAAATGAAATCTGAACCCTTTGGACTTGAAATTAGTTTGAAATGAGCTTAAAACTTCTGTGCCATCTAAGATTTTGATCCAGACAAAGCTCAGCCTTCTTCAAAACTGTACAGCCGTGAGGATTTAGAGCCCTTCTCTGGCATTGCACTTGTGGGAATTTTTAAAAAATGTGGCATAAACATGCTTTCCGTACTCTAGGCAGTGTTTTTTGTCATATGCTTGAGCAGATGGAAACTTCGTCTCATTTCTGGAATATGTCACACATCCTGGATTTGATGCTGCGGGGACATTGTCTTTGCTGGCTGGACGCAGCATTGCCGGGGGTCTGTGGGAGTTCTTGCATTTCGGAATGGACTGCCCTTTTAATTTTGGATGTTAACCTTTTCCCCCGGAGCGGCAAGGGGAGCATTTGCTCCATCAGATCTGCTCTGGTGTATATCTCTCTTTCTGCTCAGCAGTAGCCGGCCGTGTCGCCCCCAGCTTATTTCTTTCCCCATTATATGTGGCTCACTTTTGCTCTCTGTTCACATCTCTGCAAAAAATAAAAAAATAAATAAATAAATAGCAAACAAAAAGGGGGAAAAAAGCAGTCTTGCCAGAATAGAAAAAAAACACAGGTATGTTAACAAACGCATAAGCATGCAGTGACTGAGTGAGCCTCGCAAAGATGCACAGGGAGTTACGATTAATTTGTAACATTAATTCGCTTTGTGTCGAGACGGCTGATAGCAGTGGATTTATGTTTTGTTCCCTGTTGCTTGTGTGCGTGCTCTGGGTGATGCGCGTGTTTATGGGCCTCTGGAACACCACTGCTTTAGCGCTGATAGCGGGATCATGACGCCCATGTAGTCAAGTATGCCATTATCACTAAAGGGCATGTAGATAGTCCACCTGAGTCCCCAGACATGACATTTACACATAAAGGGTGCTCGGAGATAAACAGCGGGGGGGGGACAGTGCCCTGC
>VOQJ01020767.1:19876-35037 GCA_015052665.1 Apistogramma diplotaenia | reverse complement strand
AATATGGATTATATTTTGAAGTAAAGCTGCAGGATGTACTCAGAAAAGGTATAGATTGTTTTGTTTTAAAAAATGTGCAAATTAATTAAGACCTTGCAAAAATAATTATTTGTGAAGAAATAGGATTTTCTATAATTATTGTTTTGTTATTGAGAATGCTTTTTTATGGTAAATTATTCTTGTCTTCCCAGGGATTACACTTAGTACTTTGTATTTGTTAGTGAGATGAGTTGAAGCATAGCAGAGACAAATCTAAAATCCCAGAAATTCAGCTTTTGTCAAAGGTCAAAGAAACTTGCAAAAGGAATGCTTCTGTTATTTGAATGCTGTATGATTATTTATGAACTACTGCATGACTGCGATTATGATTTTCATTTTTTCTTATTTTCAAACAACTTTAAAAAAACAGCAACTATAACAAAATAATGCCAACAGTGTCTGATGCATTTGTTGTCATCTTTATTAGTACAGTAGTGTTGGCCACACTCTTATATTCCCTAAATCATTCCCTAAAACCTCAGATAAGTCCAACACTTTAAAAATTAACCAATGTTTGGTGCTTGTACACACACTTGTAGGAATCTTACAAAAGTGCTTCCAGAGTAGACGTTCATATATTTTTAATTACAGTGTTGGCTGAGCTTTGCAGATGGCTTCATAACCTAGAGTTTGTGGTCTACTGGGTTAGCCTTGGAGCTCTGAAGCCCAACATGTGGTACAGGTGGAAAGGAAGAAAACACAGGCTGTAGCTATTGCTCGTAAGTTAAACCGCACATGTTGTGGTCTGAGCAGTATCATGATTCACTGACACGAGTTACATTTCATTTAAAACATTTATGTAATATTAATCATGCTCCCACATCACATACGGTTCTTGTGGAACAAGTAATGTCATAAATGAAGCTTCTATCAACTGAAACATAATATTTCATACATTTCAAACATAATAATTCATATATTCATTTCATCAGTTACAAGCACATTGATGCATATAAGGAAAGATATTAATTATGGACCCCTCTACAAATCTTAAACAAGTGGATGCATTAACAACAATTAAACACAAGCACTTTAGCAAGCTTAGCCAAATCAGAGCATCCACAACAATAATTTAGATTTCATATTTCAATGAACAACCCTATTAAGTAGCTCACACAGACAACAGTATGTGTGCAATTAGCACCATTGTGCCCTAGTGATTAATTTAAAGACGTGCTGGGAAAAGCACAGTGATGGGTGGTGAAATGTACTAAATGTAAAGAGTATAGCTATATTTTTTAACAGACGGAAGCTAAATGTCACTCCAAGCAACAGCAGCTCCACCAGTGCATGAAGAGATGGATATTGTCAAGTCTCCCCTCACAGCTCTCATGAAAGATGAAGTGAAAGAGGTGACCAAGCAGTATAGTGACAGTGCAGTGAGCAGGGTAACATTTCAAATGGACAGGACTTGTTTTTGTTTGGGAGCCCTAAGGCATGGCTGCTGGGCTTGTGCAGTTCCTTACGCTCAAACTGACAATCGTGTATTTGCACACGAGGGCGTGGGCAGTGCTTATGACAATGCCATCAAAAAATATAATAGCTAATATAGTGTCATAAAAATTTTCAGACTGCATCCATCCATCCATTTATTTGACTTGTCCAACTCAGACTTGCGGAGTGGGGCAGGAGCCTATCCCAGCTGTCATAGGGTGATTGGGAAGGTACACCCTGAGCATCTCACCAGTCTATTGCAGGGCTAACATAAAGAAAGAAAAATGATAAAACCAGTATAAGTTTTTTACACTGGTACAAAAGTGTCATATCACTGTCATTGCTACTGCATAGCCATGTGTTTAAATTATGAGGCAAGCCCAGGCATGTCAGAGAGCACTCCAATGATTTAGTACCTAAATCAGGAGCAACTTCAACAACGTCCAACAAAACACAATACACTGCAAAATATGCAAGAAAACTAAAGCTGCTATAAACCACTCGAGGCAAAAAAAAACTATATCGCTGCCACTTGTTTTAATAGATTCACAATTAGTGACAGCAGCTCATTGGAAAAGAACAATGGAAAATGTTTTTTCAAGCATTGATAAAATGTAGTATTTTTTCTGTATTGTCAAAAATTAGATTATTGCAAATTTACTTGAAATATCATGATATGGGTATATCGCCCAACCCTAATAGTCCATTTAGAATCCCCATGCATGTCTTTAGACAGTGGGAGGAAGCTAGAAGTGACAGTGCCAACCACTGCAGTTTTCATGCAGTTTGTTTGTTTTTCATTGATGTGTTATCACACATACATTTTTGTTTTATGACCAAATTCTAATAACCAGCATGAACACATGAGCTTCAACTAAACTTTGAATTGTAAAAAATAACAAGTGACAAATGTTACCATGATAACATACTAATGAGATGTTTAAAAAATAAATAAACACTCGTTTATAGATTGTTGTGTTGAGATATTCAGTGGTAATGATTTTAAAACTGCATTGTTTGCGCTAATAATCTGCAGTTTTCTGTTTTCCTGTTTTGCCTTTGTGTGCGCTCACCTTATGTTCCGAGAATAATTAGAATCCCAGTGTGAAGTGGATGTAACATTAAAATCATCCTGATGTGAAAATGCAGACTGAAGGCTGCCTCCATAATTAAAACACTCTCATTACTGTGAGTGGCTGGCATGCAGGTCACAGTGTGTGTAAAGAGAAACTGTCTCGATCAGAGCTGACTCAGACGGTTGCTATAACGGCTAACTAACACTGTGTTTCTAACGAACAGCCAAACTTTCAAAAACCGTGTTAAAAGTATGGGCAAGATTAGAACTCAGATGAATTTGTCTATTTTCATGGAAAGAGAAACTCTCGCTAGGCCTTCCACACAACTGACTATGAATCTTTCCTTTTGATGATGAGAATGTGCCCAGGGCCTGTACCGCTTTGACTCCACTGCACTCAACTTCCCTTTTTCTAACTGACCAATTTCAAAAAGGAGAAGAAAAAAAAGAATCATTTGAGATTTGTTGTGATTTCCAAAGTTAAGCATTCTGAGGGCTGAAGGCTCCCTATTTAAACTACTGCACCAACTGATCGACATATATATTTTGATATAAGCATTTCGCTCAAAGCACCAGCGTGCGCCATCATGGTGTGCTCTGCCCAAACACGACAAAACATTTTGGACCATTTTGCAACCCTCAAATATACATAGAAGGTCGTCTTCCTTGTAAAGTACAACCAGTATTTGAAAGCACGGACTGTGATGTCAGCCACTGCTTGGAGAAGTCCCATTATACCACCTGAGCATCTCTCTTATCACCCCATCTTAGTGTTTTGAATCCGGACAAAACAGGGGAGGGCTGTATCTGACAGTGAAGCCAGTGACACTGCATGCTCAGTGGTGAATCATGCTTTCTGATAATGAAAATGACTGAGGTGACGTTGCAGCATTACCATTAAATAGATTGACCAGTATGCAGATTTAAAGCACTTCTACGTTGGCTTCGCTTTTCAGACCTGGAAGCTTCGTCTGTGTTTTTTTTTCCACTCACACGTCTCCGAGCTCTCCCTCTTTTCCAGGCTCGAGGCTAATTCAAACCTTCCGGCTGCTCTCACACTGTGACAATGAGCTCCGTTGCATATTGCCGTTGTGATCAGCAGAATTTAAAGTCTATCAGAGAATCTCAGCTGATGGACTTTTGCGAGTCTGCATGAAGTGAATGGTTTTGGCGAGGCTACAATATTTCGATATATAATCATAAGTATTCATTTCTTTTCATGCTGTATGCACTGAACGCAGCTACTGTGTTATAGCTTCAGAGTGTCATTTTAAAAGTGTCTCAGAACGTGCTTCTGCTTTGCCAGTTGAGACATGCATAAAATTTGGGCCAATATTCCATAAATATGGTCTTTTGAAATGTACTGTTTAAACCCCCCCAAAAACCCTCAACCTAATTCTCACTAACTCATGCTCAAGATGCAGTTTTAATGTCACACAAGACAAGATGTTGAGAAGGTCTGAATCAGCTTTCACACAAGGGCTCTGCAGCACTGCTGGCTCCATGCTGCCACCTTAAAGCAGAGGTGTATAGTCAAAGCCTGAGTAGGCAGAGCTCTGCCCCAAGTAGATGCTGTGGGTTTTTTTTGTGTGTGTTATTTTCTGTTCTGCTGTTGACTGTCGTTTCTTGTTCAGGCACACACTGGAACGGTGTGGGCGCATGAACCAGCAAATGATATCTACAGGGGTTTGGATTGAAATATTGTCAATCAGTGTGAGTGAGAAGAAGAGCAGGGCAAGTGTGTTTTTGTACAATGCGAGGTAGGCTTATTTGTGCAGCACCTGAACAACCTGGGAATACAAAGCGTTTTATAAAACACACACGAGGCAGTGTGACAAGATATAAAAGGAGCACGAGGCAAAATAATCAAAAACGTACATGCGATGCAAAAATCTGTGCTTGTTGATATATTCATAGGGTGTGTGTGTGTGTGTGTGTGTGTGTGTGTGTGTGTGTGTGTGTGTGTGTGGGGCTGGTAAGTTTAAAAACTTGCTGGCTTCTCTATACTGTTGACAAGCCTCACCGTGGGATATAGGTCCCTGAGTTAAACATTTATATGAAACCTCTCAATGACGAGCCAGGCAGGGAAAAGCAAGAGAGAAGAACGGGAGGGGGGCAGAGCATGGGCATCCTGACCTGCAACAAACTGTTGCCCCCTGTTGAGCTTTCATTTCATGGTTAAATGTGGACTTAATGGCTGGTATAACATGGTGGTAGCTTCAGTGTCTATGACTCAAGCTGCCATTAGTCCCCCGTGCCTCGGAAAAAAGAAAAAAAAAACAGGAAATGGCCTTTTCTGAAGAGTCGAGCAAACAGCAGCATCTGCGTGTAGGTTTAGTACACTCACGAAACAAACTGACATCCATAATGCTTAAAATTAAGAGTTGTAGTTCACCGGCTTTATAGATCAACTGCAACAGAGGGTCTTCTGTTATAGAAGAGAAACACAGTAAACAAAGGTAATGTAAGGGGAAAATGCTTAAATGACGGAAGCCTTGAGGAGTTTATTAAAAAACATAGCTCGGCTTAAAGGTGAATTTTTTGTCCTTTAAACGTTTTCTATAAGCCACGATCTTTGCCATAAAATTAATAATGTATTATATTTAGTTATTAGGTTTGTAGGTTTTATGGGACCAGCTGGGCTTGAAAATGAGACCTGAATCTTCCTATCCATGCTTCTTCGTGGCATTTTGTGAAGTAGGCTTTTACACTTCGTGGCAGATGAGTCACACTTTCTTTTCTGCCTGTTAAATGTAATTCTACAAGCAGCACTTGGTTAGAAACAGACATAAGGAATGGGGGAAACAGGGGAGAACAAAATCGAGCAGCCTCATAAAGCACATTAACATGCTACATCTTAGTGGTTTAATCTGGACAAAATCCACAGTGTGAAGTCAACAAATCTTTAACCTGTTTACTAATCCTATTAATATCGCACATTAGGTGCAACATACTGTACCACACTTGAATCTTCAGTGAAACACAGAGGGTTGAGTACATCATATTTAAACCACATCAGTAAACTTTCTCAGTCTTGCCTCTGTAACTTTCAACCTCAGCTGTCCCTCCGATATGCTCATTTCTAATCCTGGCCATTGTCGTCCCTCACAACAAAAACTGTATCATCTTCAGCACCATTGTCTCTAAACTTTACATCCCAGCAGGTCTCATTATCAACTTCTCTTTCACCTTTGTTGCTCTCCGTCTCAGCAAACCACTCCTCCTCATCACCACCCACTCCACTCTGCCTGCACTCTCTTCTTCACCTCTCCTGCACACTGTCAATTGCTTGTCCACCTTCATCAACCTGACTCCTTGCAGCTTCACTGTTACCTGTCTCCCTCTCAGCCGCCCACATGGTCCACCTTGCTTCTACTGACTTTCAGTCCTCTTCTCTCCTGCGCATCCCTCCACCTTTCCAGGCCTCTCTTCTGGCTAGTCATAATGGCCAAAAAAAAAAAAAGTCATATCTCACATGATTTGAACTTAAATGATTGCTAGTTATAACCATTAGACTGCGCACTGTGAGCAATCCACTGTGATTCCTCTGATCACTCACCACATAATGTAGTCACCCCTAGGTATAACTGTCCTTTTTTTTCTTTGAAGTAACTTAAAAGATTTATTCTAATGATCATTGAAGAAGATATCAGTTTAGCAGGAAAACAAGCTGTTCGACTGCAAAGCGAATTTGGATTTGAGCAAGACTGTGCATTGTGAGCAGGTGAAAATGAAAGTCTAGAGTCCTGTGTGTTTTTTTTAAGCTCACATATAAACCACCAATGAGAAACAGAAGAAAAATAATTTGTAAAAGGCTTGGAGGGAGGCAGTGAAAGCCTGGGGCAAGAAAAAGGTTAATATGACAAATAATTGGAGAGCGGCACAGCCACTCTTGATGTTATTAAATTGATGGATGTGAAGGAGGTTGGATTAAAGGTAGCATGTTTTTTTCTTCTTTTTTAAATTGGTTGCCAAAAATTCTGCACTAAATCTGGGAGGACAGTAGGAATCTGGGCCAAATCCTTTCAGGACTAGAGCGTCTATTTGTATCTATAGTTCCATTTCTTTCCCTACATGAGGAGAGCACTCCCAGAATATGAGAGGACCGGATCCTGAATTAGATATGGAGAATTAATAATTGATGGTGCCACAGTCGCTCACAGACACACATGGCCAACATGGGCACTCACACACTCACGCACACTTGCACTACCTCAGCAAGTTGTAGAAATCTGTATTCGAAAGGTCGGGAGGGAGTTAAGTTTCCCCTTGTTAGCTACCTATGGTCAAATGAAATATTAAGCTTCTCAGAGGGAAAATGCTTGATACTGGACTGTGGCGGGAGATCGACTGAATGGAGACCTGCTCACAGTCTGAAGTGAATTAAAACAGTTGAAAGGGCCAGTGCGTCACAGAAAAGAGCAGAAACTGAAATAGTCACATAAAAGGGCCAAGAAATATTTTAAATGTGGAGTCTAAGTTTAAAAAGAATCGCGCTCATGATGAAAACCACCCCGAGGCCTCAGTTTATCTCTCGTACAGCTCATAAATTTCTCACTTGATCAGTGAGTTTCGAGTGTGTGTGTGATTTAAGCGGCAGCGTTTTACGAAGCTCTGCGTATAATAATTTGCCTTAAAGAGCTTTAAGTATGTCCAAGAAAACCAAAGAGAGAAGCCGCCTGCCTCTCATCCTTGTCATCTCGGCCGGGACAAGGTGTGACCGATTGCGCTGACTTGATCGACTACTTTGCATGACATATAATCAGATAAAATGGCCATCACTTGGGCTCTATCACACCATAAATCACCACTGAGATATGGAGAAATATGTATTCTCTTTCACCATAAATCATGGTTATCCCTCATCTAAGAGTCAATTATCTAACGCGCAACAAATGGCTCAGAAATAACCTTGAAGATAGGGGATACATGCAGGAAGGCCAGCTCGCAGGTTGTTGACTCCTGTCTGCTTTGTAATACCGGCCACAACAACGTATTATTTAAAAGACATCCAGAAATGAATTTATGGGGATTTTTTTAAAATATGAACCGGTGACATCTAATGTGTGAAAAATTTATGTCAGTTTTGATGACCAAAAGGATAGCATTTCATCTTAAAGGGTAATGGTGGTATGGTATTTCATTTTCACATGAGGCAATAGGACTTATATAGCGAAAGAACATCTGACATTACATGAAGGCATTCAGAGATCAGAAGCGCCCTTGGATGTTGTACTGTGGATATGTACTTCAAACACAAACACATTTTCTTTTGTGCTCCCGCTTCAGCCCTTGTTAGGGCAGTGCAGCAGGAAAAAGACAGCATATCATAGCATATATGCTATTTGTATGTCTCGGTGAACCTCATAATTAAAAACATATGGCTGGTCAAAGAAAAACAGTTTGCCTTTGTTCTGTTACATCAGATTGCTTTAATTTGAATTTCACAGTGCGCGTGTGCACGAGTCTTCTGACAGTCCCCGGCTATAATGGCAGCTTCACACAGGCATAGCGCCGATGTAACGAGCTGTGCGGGAGTTGCACCCCTCACAATTATTATGCTCCAGCCATAAATATTTAGTTTAACAGGAATATTTAATGCAAAGACAAGCTTTCTCAACTGTGCATATTTGTGCTAAATTATTTTGTTTTACTTAACCAGTGTTTCTTTTTACTTTTGACCTTTTAGAGGCTGTGGGTAAAAGAATAATGCGTTTTTCATCAGACGAGAAATGTTAAGTTTGGTGCTTTTTCTCTTGAATTTTCTCCACTAAATTTCTTTTATTGCACATAAATAGCTGAAGCTGTGTTGGCATGGCTATTATGGAAAGAACTAAATCATTTTATTTAGCATTCTGAATCTTTGTTGCTAGTCTTAACTTTGTTTATAAGTTTTCTAGTTGCAGTTAGACATTTTGTTTTGATTCTAAAAATAAGTAAATGAAGACTGCAGACAGGTTTCAAAAATACACATGAGCAGTGTTTTGCAAAATGAAATGAAATGACAAAGGATTTCAAAATGCCAAATCAGCAGATAGCAATATGATCCAAAACCTATAGAAATGCAGATAAAGAAGCACATTGTTGACAGTGTCAGAAAAAAAATCTTTGCTTTTCTTGTAAACACCAAAATGCAGAAATATCATTTCTAGAAATCCAAATCTCTGTTTCTCAGTTACTGATATCAAAAGGCCAAAGAACTTGTGGACGTATGTGTGGACAGGTTCCCAATGGTCACCATCTTGGGACCAGTGGACAATTTTCATGCAGTAGATCAGAGGACCTGACGTATGTACAGTGTCAACGGTCCCATATTTTATTAGTTACTTTGGTCTCCTGTTGTGGCAGAGTTTGTTGTTTGTTTGTGTCCAGGTTTCGTCTTTGTTACATCCATAATGCTGTTTATGTGGGGTTAAAAGCCCAAGTAGTTATAAATGTTCACAAAGTGCAGTAGTGATTGTCATTTCCCAAAAGTGTTTAAAACAACACTAAAGTGTTAAACTTACATTGTGTAATACATGGAAGCATGCTAATGGAATGGTGGCTCATCTCAATGAGCTGGAGAATAGCCGACCACCACTACTGAGGGTCAAGGACTCTCTTGTGGAGCTGGAAAGGGTCCTCCATCTGGACTCCTAATTTGTATTACAGGCAGGCTTAAGAGGGGAAAAATGGGGCCCCTCTCTGAATGATAAAAGAGACATCTGAGAAAACTAGAAGTTCAAAAGATTTAAATAAAAAAATATTATTTTATTATTATTGACTATATTATTCTTATTGTTAATAGCAAAAATGTGCCCGATGGGTGGTTTTTGTCAGGCCTGCAGCACATCCCAGTGCCTCTGCACTAAAAATTATGCAAAATTTTCTTGTAAAGAACAATGAGCACACAGCGTACACGTAATTCCAACAACGTACATGTAACATAAGCTGAATGTTGCATTTCAGCTGCGAGATCAGCTACTGCATGCAAAATGTATCCTTTTTGAAGGATTAGAGCACGATAAAAAACTCCCAAAAGCTTTATAGGTAATCCTGCTACCCTCGGTCGATTTTATAGTAAGTTTCATCTAGATTGATTAACAAACATAGGAGTCAGAGAACAGACATGTACACATCAAGATCATTAAAGCAAGATTCAAGGACAAAGCTTTAGTGCACATAATTCAAACCTAAGTAAAAGGGAGGGCAATTTATTTTGCTGAAAGAGTATTAAGAGTTAGAGTACCAGTCGTGCAGTCTGCTTCTATATGCTTTCCCCTTTACATAAATACGTGCCATATAATTACAAGACTCTTGCTGTTTCATCAGTTCTTTCATTTCTAGTGCTCACATCAGCTTGAGATATCAGCCTGCAGTTTCCTGCTGACAGTGTCCTACATCACGGTTCACTGTTTAAATATAGGTTAAGTTAGAGAGGAGAGATTAAAAGTGCAAAAGTAATACTCCAAAGATTTTGAGAGCCCACTCCAGAAATAGTGGTGGAGCAGTCATAAGGTTTAACAATAAAGCCTGCTACAGGTCAGGGGAGATCTTGGAATATGTCTTAGCTTGTACTCTTCCCTCTGAGAGCTGGTGGTTTACCGAGCTGTGGTTTATTCTTCCTTGCTGGGTTTGAAATCTCTCTGTCATTTTATTGTGCTTGTATGCCATCCTTTTCTCTCTCCAACTCTCTCACTGTATTCCTGAGACCGTTTTGACATTTCTAGCTTCTCTGTCACGGCTTCTGGTAAATGGACCTGTGCACAGGAAATCCTCAACACTTTCCTGGAAAGGTTTACTCTTGAGATAATCTTTTTTGCCTGTCCCTGGGTGCTGACCTCTTCTTTGCCATAAGTGATGCTTATGAGTGATTGCAGGGCACTGATTTGATGCAGAGGTCACCTTCTCCCCACTTTCAGCCAGTATCCATTTTCTCTCAATCCACAGTAAAGTGAAAAGGTCTCAGCAGCTCAGTTATTGGCTTGAACTGCCAATTTATGTCAGAGTCCCTCCGACCAATTAGGACACACCACAATTGCATGTCGTCAGGTAGATGTTTACACTTTGCGTAGCTGGGGGTTTACATGCAAGTATGTAAGAAAATTACACCCATACACGTAGCAGAATGGCAGAAAAAGGTTGCGGTAGACTGGCGTGCGGGTTGGAAATGGATGTTGGCCAGCCTGAAAGAAGATGGAGAGAAGGTGGGAAGGAGCAGAGAGAAGGAGTAGATGTGTTGTGCATCAGTGAGGTGAGAAATTGCAAGAGCTGCACAGATGGCATGCTGGCACCTTCGTCAGGCTCTCACTCTATCAGTCTTATTTGCTCTGGAATCAGTGCCACATGACATGACCTCCTGAGTTTGCTCTCATATTAGTGTCTATAATTGGCAATGTTTAGCATCTCATACTCTAATAATTTGCCTCTCACTAGGTCTTTTGGTGTCCTGTGGTATGCTGGAAGTGATGCAATGGATGGAGCAAACAGGTGGAGCGTGTTTGGGAACAGGTGGGTTTAATAAGCAGCAGCAACAGCTTCACCTACAAATGTTTGGTTTTGATACATGTTGACAAGATATGCATTATTAATTATTAAATTGTGTTTTCTTGATAAATTAGCATCCACGTGACCAACTTTTATTGTGTCACCTGTGTGTACTGAGACGCTGCTCAAAAGGAGACTCTGTTGTAAGAATTTTCCGAGTATGGGGACAATACTAAATACATATCATCTACTGTCGTTCCAGGTAAAGAAACAACAAAAACAACAATGAGAAAAGAAAAAAAAACTACATTCCTTAATATATTGTATTTAAAATATGTTGTCGTGGCAACGCCAGTTTTTACTACATTTCTCTGAATTGGTGAAACGGTGCCCCCTCTGAATACTGTGGAAAATGTGTTTAAAGCTATAGGCAACTGTGTCACAAATGTCAAGGCAGCTGCAGTGTTTAGCCTCAACAAAGACACAGCAAAACATTGTGGCGTGTTGAACACAATGTGACGCGAGCTATCAAAGCCACCTCATTCTGTGCACTTTGTGGTTTATATGTGCACATTGCCTTTGATTTTGTAGGACTTCTGACATCTGTAAATGTTGGAAAATATACTTCAAAACTCATTATACATGGTTTTCAGGTTGAATGCTGCATATACCAGATTAATATCTTTATGCTACAGCACATAGTTAGTCTGTAGTTGCTGTGATCGCCAGCAGTTTGTTTGGAAGATGCCAGTTTGTCTGCAAACATTTGCAACCTGCTTGCAGAGCAGTATTGAAACTGACAGGACAGGGCAAAGTAAAAGTTGTAGCTTTTAAAATGTGTTACTATGGTAACACACAAGTAAAAGTACATATATGTATTTTCAGTATATAGATCAGGAAACTGTTGCACCCGACTGGCTGTATATGATCACATTTTAGCTCTGCTGTCGATGACAGATGGCAGTCGGTGCTTTTCCGATACCGAGCTGTCCATCATCTGACTGTTTCGACTCCTCAGTCATTTTATTTGACAGCTCTTTTGAAACTTGATATGAGCATTCAGTGTGCAAAGCTCTACAAAATGCTTCAGACCAATTCTGGCGCCCGTCTGTTGTCCATCAACTTTTTGCTAAATTCGCTGCTCCTCCTCTTTTTAATTTAAAATCTTCTGAAACTTTGGGGTTTGACATTTTAGATTGATTTTATGAATGATCAAAATTTGTAAAAAAATAAATAAAACAGTTCAATGAGTTTAATAATGGCTGACCTAAAACCAAAGTAGTTTATTTTCCAATATATCAAATATTGGCAGACGTGGAAAGTAACTAAGTACAAATACTTTGTTAATGTACTTAAGTAGATTTGTCAGGTATCTGTACTTGAGAATTTATTTTTCTGACTGCTTTTTACTTTTACTCCCTACATTTTTACACAAATATCAGTACTTCTTACATTTTCAAAATATACTTGTTACTTTAGTTTTAACACGTCTGAGAAAAGTTTGCATTTCCGGTCAGCGTTGTTTTTCCCTGAAGTCAGTTAGATAGGGAGGGATGGGGGAACAGACACACCACACCGTAGTGGCTCCCGCAAAATTTGCTTGGAGAACGTAAAGAGCTAGAGGAAGTCGCCCTTTACATAGAGGATACACGGAGGAACGGTGAGGAAAATGAGTGATAGAAAATGTAAAGCTCCAAAAGTGTCTGCAGTTTGCCACACAATGCGTCTGCTAGCTTAAAGAACACAGATGCTGTGCTTCCACAGATGATTAAAGAAAGAGCAGAGATGAAGAAAGGTGTAAGATGGAGGACAAAGAGCTACTTTTACTTTCTTACTCTGAGTACATTTTAGAGCCGGTATTTCTTTACTTATACTTGAGTAAAGAAGTTGAACCAGTATTTCAGCTTTTACCAGAGTCGTTTTTAACACAAGTACTTGTACTTATACAGAATGTCGGTATTTTGGCCACCTCTGTATATTGGACAAGTAAAACTCTATAGGCCAGCATGGCTCTTGTTACAACATGCAAGTACTGGAAGAGAGTATATTGCCATCTCTGGTAGCAATTAGGTGCAAAATACTGACTTTGCAGTTTATTAAAATACTAATAATTAGTTTTACAGACTGATATTTATGGACCCACTAGTGTGGGTAGAAGAATTAAAAAATGTAATTGCTTCCATAGCTACAATAACTTTTTTATCACCAGCAGCTTTATTTCTTTTTTTAACCCAGATACTGTCATATATATGTTGTACCCTAGTGACACGTGAGTGTGAAAATAAACTTTCTGCTGAAGTCTTGATTTCAATACATCAACTTCAAAAGCTCACATCTCCTCTACCCTTTGCAAGTGCCACTGCACTGAGATTTTCAAGACTACTTAGTAGAAATGTCAGTGGTTTCAATGTTTAGGCTGATCAGACTGTGAGACTTGAGTAAGCCATTTGTCAGAATTATATGTGTATTGGTTAAATTTGATTTGAGGGCAACTGTTCTGTCTGGGGTTTAGTGTTCTTGCAGAGCAGCGCAGTGCTGACAGTGGTGAGGAAGAAATACTGTAGAGTGGCCTTTCTTCCTCTCACCTCATCCCTTTCTTCTCTCCCTCTCTCCATAGGAGAAGAGCAGATGCGTAGGCAGCACTAAAGCAGCAGCTGATTGTGTTTGTGATGTTTATTGCTCCCCTAGCTGCTGAAGATTTACAGTAAATATCTCTTTTATTGCTCACACTGGGCGCTGCATTTGCACGGGTGTACCAGTTCCCCTCCTATATAGCTCTGACCACCCACAGTCAACCCGAGGCCTGTTAACTACAGCTTACATCTTCTGCCATATGCAGCGCTGGCTTTAAAAGAGCCCTTCTGTGTGCATGTCGTCATTAATTGCAGGAACTCACATTGGCTCATAAAATGCAGTTGATTGTAGCAGTAATTGTATGAGCAATTTCTATTTTATCCTCTGCAAACAAACTTTGTAGCAAAAATCCAGGTGAAATTATTGTATTCATTGATCTGTCGGGGGGGGGGGGGGGGGAACCGGTGCCTTGTTTTGTTTGTGGCATTTAAAATCATGTTATTTGTATTGAGGGGAGGAGTGAACTTTAACCACAATTTGCACATATAAACGAAATCCTGCTCTCACTTGTGGCTTTAGCGATGTGACATGTGGAAGTGGAGCAGAAAAAGAGCTGTTAGAGCTTATGTGTGTTTGCAAGGGCAAGATACTTTTTAATTACTAATAACAAGGTTTCTTTTGTTTTTGAACTCTTCTTTTATGTAAATAAGTATATTTCTGAAGTATTCAGCTGGGTATAATATTTTCTAGAAACACTGCTCATGATTTGTGTCACATGGGAATTTTTTTCTTTATATAATGTTAGTAATGTGAACCACTGAATTACAGTATGTGGGGCTGGAAAGAGGAGTGATTGAGGATTATGTGATAAGATCAAGGTACTCATCTTCCTGTTGGCATCTGTTCAAGGTTTTTTTTTTTTTCTTTTTTCATGGATCATCCATGTTTTCATTTCATGCTTGCGGCCACACTTCCATTTCACCATTACCATCTCAGCCAGTCAGTCGTCATACCTCATGGAGCACGGGGTGAGTTGAGGAGGAAGGTGAAGGGTTGTTCACATAAATGTGAATGATACGGAAACTATCTATCCTGGGCGGAAGAGAAATGGTAGGATTTCTCGATTGAGAAGAGGACGTGAGGTGATGGAGGGATGAAGTGATAAAAAAATGCACGTTGTAAGAAGATGGCTGTGATGAAACAGCAGCACCCCGAGTCCAGGTCAGCCACTGAACTCCTAAAGCACCCGTTTGATCATGACGTGTCAAGGATGTGAGTAGAGAGAGCCAGGGAGGAAGAGCTGGGGAGAAAGATGGCACAACAGCCAGAAAAAAACGCTCATCGTTTGGCACCAGATTGAGTGATCCGTTTCAGGAACTGGTGACCATGCGTGTGTGTATGTGCGCGCACCTGTGTCTTAACTCCATTTCATGCACTGTCTCGCACCCATCACTCCTTGTGGATATGTGGTGTATTGCTTAGCCCGTGGATTTGACGGACAGCACATCAGTGAGTCGCATTGATCTGGGGTGGGGGGGTGGAGTGGGGGGGTGAGTGTGGGTGTGGTGGGGTG
>VOQJ01020767.1:0-19856 GCA_015052665.1 Apistogramma diplotaenia | reverse complement strand
AGACATGCAATCTCACAGCCAGGGACCCTGGCGAGGAGGGATAGGTCGGGGCCATCCATCTCTCTGCATTACCCTCAGCCACAAGGACATTAAGCCAGAGGGATAAGGGTCTGTCTGGGGGTGTTTAAAGCTATGTCTGGTTATCTCTCTGCGGGGACCACAAGGCTAGAAGCCAGTGTTACACCCAAGCAGATGGTCACTTTTCCTTGATGTCTGTGAAAGTATGAGAGATGCAGAGGTCGAGTGCAGTTGCGGGTTTTCTAAGTTTCTGTGGGCTCTCTTATCCCCACTCAAATAAAGTGTTCAAGATCAATGCGTTTTGTCGGGTTCTCAAGTATTCATTAAAGAAGCGGGTGCAACAAGTCAGTGAACTGTAAAGCTATGATCAAATAAAAGGCAGTGTGTATTCGCACATTTTCTGGAGTCTGATTAATGATCAATACGACAGTCAAGACAATCTTGTTAGAGTGAAAAAACAAAAGCAACAGTGATGGAGGCAAACACGTAAAGCATACGAAGGAGAGAGGCTGATGCTTTAAAAGAATTTAGCATTAAATTTAATGACAAGTATCATTGTCATTAAGCAGTCCAGTGCACAATTTTGCTCCACTTCCCCAGAACAGCAACAGAACTCAACTTTATTGCCATGCCTACCATTCTTATATTATACAGGAGTGAGTTTAAAGACCATGAAGAATACATACATCAGGTGTGACTGCATCACTCTTGATTATTATCATTTTGAGAATAACTTTGATTGTTAAAATCATGGGAAGCAATTCCTTCTTTGCCTTTAGCCAGTTTTACCCGTATCTAAACCACAATAGGGCAGAATTTTAAAAAGGAGAATTAAAAAAAAAAAAGTCACAAAGTTGCCATGAGCAGGTTTGACTTTGAAACTTGTCTGTGGAGAAACAGCCTCATAACTAATGAGTCCTTCAAATACTTTAGCCAGCAACAGAATAGCATGATGAATGGAATTGTAGTTTGGAAACTTACTGACTCATCTGGACACCAAGATTTAGTTCACGTTATGGTGTCATTGTGTATGTGTGTGTGTGTGTGTGTGTGTGTGTGTGTGTAGTGGGAAAAGTCATATAACCTCTAACTCTTATTTGTCACCTCAAAGTAAAAATCAGCTGCACACTTATGGGTTTTTTCGGTAGACGTTAAGAGTATGTAGACAAATGTGGTGTCCCTGTTGCAAATGAGTCTAAAGCTAGTGTGGTGTGATAAAAGGAAAGGAGTGCTGAGGGGGCCTTGAGGACCGTTCACATGTGACAAGGATTTTTGTGTGTACACACCCAGTGTTTTTAATCTGACAGCCAGTCTGCTGGGTCTTGATGCTTGGCTGGACACCCCCCTGTTGCCGTGGTCCACCAATCACCAGATATTTCATGTTATCAAGCTGATTAACGGACACACGTAAGCGCCATTCAGGTGCTCATGAAAACGCCCACAAATGAAGGAACTTTGGTGTTTGTCATTTCCCAGATGTTAGTATCCATCCATGTTCACCACATTTGCATTCTTCAGTTTTTCGGTTCTCTTGCATTTTGGATATTTTTTTAAAAAAAGAAGAAGCTTTCATGCAATTAGACCTAAATCATTTAAATTATGTTTTTATATTTCACTGCTTAATGGTTTAATCTGGATAAAAGTATGACTTGAACATTGCCTTCTCTCATCCAGCTTAAATGATCTGCGTAATAAGCACACCAATGTCACTTTCTGAGAATATTGAGACGCTCATAATAACCGACAGATGTTCATCCTGTGTTAACTGTGATTGTAAAAGTTACAATGGAACAGAGGCAGCAGATGACCTTTTTATTTAGTGAACAATAAAAAAAACCCCACTAGGACAAATCCTGCAGCGTGTTGCTCTGGTGGGTTACTGACATGTACTGTCGAGTTACTGATTATTTATCAGTAGATTGGATTTCTTTTAAAAGCCCAGCTGGTAACGAATGGGCAAGGGAAACATGGTGCTTTTTTGTAAATCCGTCTCTGATGCTTAGTGGTCAGATTTTTGGCAGCTTTGATAAGGACACAGTGGGTCACAGAGCAGTTTCGCAACACTTGTTTGATGATTTTGTTTACTGTATCGGTGCTGAACAAGATAGTTTTCAAAGCTGTTAGATTTAAATGAGAACTGCCGTCTTTCTCTCCCCCCGCACCCCACCCATGCATATACACAAGTGTGCTCTGCGTTCATTCACATACACAAGCTACATGCACCTACTGTGTGACCAATGAGGGGAACAGCAGCCCATCCATTCCATTTCATGGTAAAGCCTTCTGGCTGTGAAGGCAGTGTGTGTTCATCGTGGTAAGTACCTTATAGCAAATTTTTGTGTTTTTGTCCTTGCAGTGAGTTTGTACACGCCTGCTGCGTTTCTTTATTTACATCGCCATGTCTCAGTGTCTTTATCCTCCTGAGAGCCAGAAGAAAAAAAACGTTTTAATAGTTTGCCTTTTTTCGGATAAATTAAGTATCGTGGCCTAAAGAAACTGCTGCCTCAGTCTGCTGAGATCATGGAAAGCTTGTGTAGATGAATAGATGATTCTCTTGACAGGCTCTTGTCCTGCATGGCAGCTTGTGCCAGGAAAACCAAATCCCGCAACTTCAGATCTCTAGCTTACACAACATTTCTTATCCATAACAGAGAGTGGGTTTTGTCACTTTGTCCCTACTCAGGCTGATATCTCTTCATCCAAGCTGTCACCTCACTGCTCTAATGTCTGGTCCTTCTCCACCTTGCTGAAATCTCTAAAGCTATATTCACACTGCAGCCTGACATGACCCGAATCCATTTTTTTTTTTGCCCTTATGTGACCTGTTCTGATCTTTTCATAACAGTCTGAACAAAATGTGACCTGTGTCTGTACGGCCAGGTCACATTCATCCGACTTGTACATCATTGATACTCCATAAACGTCACTGATCCATGTTTACTTCTGCAAACACTGAGCACGCTCGCTACGTGTGACGTGATGGCGTCCTCTACTGCGCATGTGAGACGCTTTTAGGTTGTTTGCAGTTCACACAGGAGATCACATACAAGTCGCATATATTTGGAAATGTGAACGACCATGCGGGAACAAAATGGATTTCACAAAAAATTGGAATTGAGCATTGAGGCCTGCGGTGTGAACATAGCCTAAGTCTAACTCCTCTATGATGCTGAATCAAATCCTTTCTGCCTCTTTCAGCTCTGTGTTATGGGCATACAGTAGGTTGAAAACAAGAGGTAGTGAGTCCTGTTGATTACTACACTACACCATGCTTTAAACTCTGTGTGTGTGCGTGTGTGTGTACTCACGTATGCACATTCATGCACAAGTTCTGCTGTTTGCCCTCAAAGCACCAAGGATCTCTGCCATGTCAATAACAATGAGAGCAGCCAAGATTTTAATGGAAATATAATCTCTTCCCTGTTTGTTCTTTCTTTGGCACACAATGTATTTAGTGTGCCTGCTGCAGCTCAGCACAGAGAGAAGTCAGGGATGAAAAGGGAAGTTGAAATTGATCAGCTAAAAGACAGCTGTTTAGTGACAGAACAAGAGAGGGAAGAGTGATACGATGGGAGCAGAATCAGAATCAGTCCTGATCTCATTGGGGCCCGAAGCAGTTTTTACTTAGGAGCTTTCCTACCTGACCCATGAGCCATGTAAATAATTTGCTCTTTCCACACAGTCGCACTTCTAACCCTGATGTTTGTTCCATCTGGGAATAAGTACATGTACAGAACATAATGGGGTAAAAAGGTATGCTCTGTATAATGTTAAGATTAGCAAACAGTAGATTTGATATACAGTTAATAATGTGTTGTAAACATATAAAGTATATATAAAAAGCAGAAAATATAGTGTAAGTGAGCTTTGGCTCTGCTGCCTGCTAATTTGTTCAAGCAGCTTTGTCTATAGAGTGTAAACATAATCCCATAGGCTATGGCTGTGTGAGTGTTTGCTGAGGCTGGATGTGGATCAGCTGAGTCTGATTGTAATAAGTAATGATTCTGCATCTCCTCTACTGACAAACTAAACACCTCTAAAGTATAGACAAGAATGCTGTTATTCATGACTTATTATCTGAATAAGTCATGAATGATACCATTCAAAATTGTTACCATGAATATGCACTGACAGTTTCTTATAGTGATTATTAAATAATACAATTTCTAAGTACTTTGTAACCAATAAATGAAATAACTTTTTACAATGGCACACTATTAAGCATTAGTGAGATATTAGTTAATATTTCTTCATTTATAAAGCATTCATCCTTAATATGTCATTTATAAACTTGGCCATACGTTTAGCCTTACGTAATAAGCTCATATGACATGCTTAATGACTGCATGTTTATACTTGATAAATGATAAGTCATTGATAAATATATGGTTTATTATTAATGATTATTATTAATTAGTTCTACAAAACATAAGTGCAAAAAAGGGTTATGGATTAGTAAATCTAAGTAAATGATAAACAATGTATTTAGATACATGTTTATGCATATACAGATGATAAAATGATCTAGTTGTCTGTCATTGTGTTAACTATTTATTTCTTAATATAATTCATGTCTAAATTGAACATACCTTACAATGCATTTATAAGTGAAACTGAAAGATTAGCAGGCCCTTGAGACTTAAACAAGCCTCGGCTAGCATCATCACAACAGAAAAGGGAGAGATACAAAGCACAAATGGATACATAACATACAAATATTTACTGCAGGATGTAAATATAACTCACTTAAGTTTTACAGAATACTGAAAAGTAAGTAGGACCAGAGTCTGTGTTTGTAGGAGGGGTTCAAGACAGAAAGTGACACAGTGAGCAGCAGGAGTTACAGATTACTTGAACTTAAATATACTGAAACTTCTTCAATTAAAAAAAAAAAAACAAAACTCACTTGGAGTCACTTGCCAGGAGGTTGCAGACTGATCTCTAGGCCTGTGTGACTGAGGCTTAAGATAGCAAGTCTGACTTACCCATGATGAGTGTGTCCGTTCACACACACTGGACTGCTCTTATTCTTAGCCCCTGATGCAGTTGATTTACAGAATAAGCAACTCGTGTAAAAAAATTACGTTTAATATGATCCATAGACAGGTGTGTTTAAGTTGATTTTTTTCACTCCCCCAGCCTCTTTCTGGAAGAAAGAAAGGCTGTGGAACATTATTTGGAACAGAACCCATAAGCATCCATTTCATTATAATGTCTTGACATTATATTTTCATACTATCCCAGCCTTTCCACTAATGCTTTTATTATGGCAATGCACCCTTCACTATATGTGACACACATACTCATACAAGTAGAACCAACGATCCTTTCCTTGGCCTCTGTGATACCAGAGACCTCTTTGCCAGGAGATAACGAGTTCCTCTAGAAGAGTAAGAGAGACAGGGTAGAAGTGAGATACAGAGAGATGAGGCCACTGATAGGGGGGGAGAGAAATAACACTCAGCAGTGCATGACTCCCCCAGTCTTCCTGTGACTAATAATGTTGTCCTTAAGGTGGCATGGGGTATTCTTCCTTTAGTTTGTCTTCCTTCCTTTCTTCCTCTCAGCCCAAGGATGTGCGTTGTGGTGTGCGGGCATGTGTGTGCGTGTGTGTTGTTTTATTTATTTTTTCCCATCTTGGCACTTCTTTCGAACCTTTAAACGAAATAATTTAGTGAATATAATAAGATTATTCATTGTTAAAATACATATATATCAAATAGATTACTAAATAATTTATGGATCATCTCCGTGTAATAAATGAACTGTTGTACAACAGTGGTCCTCTTTGAGACACATGTTAAATGTGTTCATTGGACTGTTATTATTACCGGTCTATCACTACAGTTGATGGAGTTGGGGCCGATTATGTTTGGGGAAGCAATAACGTTTGTTAGATGGTGCGACCCGTGATACAGAAGCTACGTTTAAAAAGAGCAAATCTCGCAAAGACAACCTCAAAATTACTCTTTTTAGAAAGTGTGATTCTACCATTTATCAATCACAACAGCTACAAATAATATACCGCATTGTCAGTGATGTGCTGCAGTAAACCTCTGCTTCACTGTGTTGTATTTTCTCAGCAGTGGACTCTGGCTCATAAAAAAGCAGGCTTCACTTCTGACAACGGGTTATAAAGTCTGAGGTAATCAATAATGTCATCTGTGTGTATATACTGCAAAATCAGTTTGGGTGTCTGAAGTGCCATCCTCGGCTCTGTGCTGCAGTGAGGCCCCTGACTGAATCGCTCTGGAGGCACAGAGAGGAATGTAAAACATCTTTCTACGTGTTGTTATTCTGTCATCAGCTAAAACTGAAATACAAGCAATGAGTAAACTAGAAGCAGGACACACTCAAAGTATAGATATGTTTATCTCGTCAATATATATCTATATCATCAAATCTTAAAATAGGAATCTCAGTCAACACAATCTGCTAATGGGGCCCCCGTTAACAGACGAGAACAGAAACGCTTTTAATTTGAATGTACAGCAGGGACAAGCAGCTTCAGACTGGAAGCGAGGGGTGCACTCCAGAACATATGTGGGAATTCACAGCTTGCACTCGTACCGCGCTTCAGATAAACATTAAGTCACATAACAAAAAGTAGTCTTCTCATAGACTCGGAGAATCACTCGAGGGCCCGGAGGAGTAAAACCTTGACTTGAACTGTTTGAAGTCGGCACAGTTTATCGTTCTCTTCTTTACCTTTAATTAGTCCTTGGGGGGTAAATAAACTCAGTTGCTTATGATTCTCCGGTTGTTATGTTAAGCAGTATGTAGAATACTGTATAAAACTCCAGACCAGCATTAGTTCCTCCAGCTACCAAACTCAACCTTACCTTCCTCCTCGTTGACATATTGCACTGAATGATTGAAGTTTAAAGAAACAAGACTTATTGGCAGCTTATTCATTTAACAACAGAGGCCTCGGTAACATGTTGAAGAACCATACAGAGTCGCAACACCCTGGCACCTCCTGATCCTGCTCACCAGACTGGTCACACACTGCTGTGGGATGGCATTCCCATTCTTCAACCAGCGTTTGGCGTAAGTCAGACTGTGTGGTTGTGTTGGTCACTCTGGCATGAACAGTACCCACAGTGATGACAAGTCTGATGGTCAGCACCTGGGGTACAAGAAGCTCCAAACAAGTCAACAGCAGAAACAGCTGTTTGACATTGGCAGAGAAGATTTTTTTTTTTTAACTGACCAAAAACAAATTTCCTTACTTTTTTGCAAATGTTTTTCAGGGTACAATGGACTATGAAGGAGGTCATATTTTATTGCATAGCTATGATATGACAACACAGTACTGTATGATTGTGTATACTATTTTGGATTTCCTTTACATCTTGCTTGATTTGGTTTAAAAAAATCATGAGGATGCTGCTCATAAATCTCTTAGTGCACAAACCTATGGTGCTACACCCTACACCCTGCAACCATTGTAATCACCTGATGCTGGCCCCGCGTGTTTAAACCACTTTTTATTTAGCTGCACGTCAGACCCGGAGGCTAGGTCCACTTCATTTATACAGTACAGTGTGTGATTCTCCTCTGTTTTCACAGGGTCAAGACTTGGGCAGGGCCCCTTAGAATGGAGTTTGCCTTTTTGTCTTTAAGATGTTTTTTATTCTCTTCGTGCTTTTAAATGATCTATCCTTCTGAGACAGTAGGTCCAAGGGAAATCAGATTCTGTGAATTGGTTTTCAAATCTCCCCAGTCCTCAGGCAATAAAAAAATTACAACGAACCACTGGATTGTACCGCTAGGAGAAAGGGTGTCTAAAAACTTGGGAAGGTGACCATTTTGATTAATACAGACTTTCATCGAAATGGGTCAACATTCAATGTCACGCTTTAGTTTTGAAGTGTTTTTGAAAAGCAAAGAGTCAAGGTGAGAGATTATTTGAGGCATGAATCCAGAACTTAACTTGTCTTTGTGATACTTTTCTCATGTGGCAGCACTCTAATAACACTCGATCTGATGAATACACCAGCGATACACAAACAGTTGCACTTTTCAGTAATCTCTTACACTGTTGGCCGGAAAGGTAAGAAAACTCATGAATTTTGTAAAACTGTAGAATATTCTTTATCTGCATAGCTGTCTTACAAAATCAGATAAAAAGCAGCTTCAGTTCATCAATATTTAAGAAATGTCTTGATTTGAACATCTGTCTTCAAGCCATGTCACAGCATCTCAGATACATTAAGGTATGCACTTTCTCATACCCCTGTTCATTCCCTGAATTTTTTAACCAGTGTCTTATTTTGCTCTAAGTCATCGTCTGTTACATCAGCTGTAAACTTCAGGGACCTGTGATTGCCTGGCAACCCATCCTGTCTCACTCTTTGGCCAGCTGATATAGGGTCCAGGGGTTTTTAAGGGGTTGGACTCTAAGAAAACAGATGGATGGACGCCCCAAACATAGCGTTATGCTTTTTTTTTGTTGTTGTTTCAACATTTATTATTCCCCCCCCCCCCAGTCCCAAAAACGAACATAGTCCGAGAGATGTTGTGAAAGATCCTGGTGGTCTCATGCAAGTTTGACTCAGACTGCAGCATTTCGTTTTTGAAGAACTGTGGTTCTTGTCTGCTCTTTGTGGGTGATCTTGGTTTCAGCTTTTTCAGCCTCGATTTGATCTTTGGAGGATGCCCTTTTCTAGGAAGAAATGTTCCAGAGTTTCCTGCATTTGTAGACAATTTTTATCGTATTGTGAAGTGATGAAACTGCTTTTGGGGCCTTTTTCAGTCAACAACACTTATAAGGTCAAAAGTGTGATTCAGACATGGTTCACATCAACAAATCTTTCTTGACTCCAAGTGGCCTTTGAAGAAGTTCACACTTTTTCCAGCTCAGACTGTGAATGATTACTCAGTGTTGCGCATTAAAGACACAAAAGCTACAACTGTGAGTCATATTGTCTATGTGATTGTGAGTGAAATAAAATTTTTGACTTTAGGAAACAGCCAAGGCACAGACGCTGAGAATTAAAAAGCTTTCGCAAATTGTTTTTGTTGTAAATGCCAATTTTCACAATATTTCCTCAAGCAGTCATTTATTTTTATTGGGTAACTACGGCGTCGGGCCTTAATGAGTCTTAATGGTTTGAACGCCTCTGCTTGCCTGTGTAATTCTCAGTTTCCTTGTAAGCACGCCGCAACTTTATCTCCCACTTCAAACTGTTCATTTCACCTTATAAGAGGTTTCATATCGATGTTTTAATTTCAAATTGTCCTTACAGGATAATTCAGCGCTGAGTCACAGTGGGGAAGCTGTGCCTTTTTATTTCTGTGACACTCTTAAGCATGTTGAATGCTCTTAAGAGGCGTGGGGGTGTGGCCAGGAGTGAAACATAGTTGAAAAATCAGCCCAGAAAAACAGCGTGTTTGTGACTGAGAGCTGACATTTTAAAGCTGAAGGTACAGTACTGCAGGATATCAGGAGCACTAAAATCCAACTGTTTTCAAGGGGCTTTAGTGTTAAATTTATGATATTGTGATATTCATGTAAGGTCAGACCTGATGTTAACATCAAAGTCAGAGTGTAAGATCTTGTGGGTTACAGTGAGCAGCCAGGGACCAGAAGGCCAAATGCTGCTTATGAATCTTATGGGCCAGATGACAATTTTCCATCAACCCACTATGTCACTCTTTTGCAATGCATTGCTATTTTAAGCATATATTGGTGCTTAGAGATTTTGTAATTGAAATGCTAACTTAGGTCAACATATATATATTTTTAGCTCCATACCTTGTGTTTTATTTCACCAAACAATGGAATACTTCCCTACTTCTCCCACTCTCTGTCAGGACTAACCCATCCATCTCTACATCTACATCCAGGGTTGAATGGTTTTAGTATGTTTTTTTTGCAAGTAGATCCGTCTTAAATATTCAATGGAGAAATGGACGGTAATAAGATTCAGTGAAGTGTTGAGTTTCCAGGTTTGAATTCAAAAGAAGAGAGTCGCTTAAAAAATTCAAATGGAGAAAAGTTTTCCAGGGCCCGTTTTATGCAGGCTTGCGCTTCCATAGCAACCACTGCATTCTGCTGCATGCATACCGCTTACCGCTGGGTTCAAAGCTTTATGCGTGATAGTGGCATTTCAGATATTCTTGGCTGCAATATTCAGGTTTGAAATGTCACAAAATGAGGGGTTGCTGTAATTTACTGTGAAGGACCTAAGAAAATTGTAAACGCAAGCCCTCACTGCACTGCTCTGACTTTGATTATTTCAGGATAAAGTGGATACATTATAATGCACTCTGTGATAGACATTTCTGAAATTTGATTGCAATTTCTCTCATTTGAGAAGCTGTCCTTCTCAAATGAGAGGCTACTTATTTCACTTTTGGAGTAGGAATATTTTGATCTTTAATTATTTCTCCCTATGAATAACTCTGTGACTAAATGCTTCAATTGGCTATCTACAATATCATATCACAGGGTCAAAACATTGTTTTGAAAGAGGTTGAGTTATAATACAGAGACAGAGACAAATGTAAAATTGGGAAAAATATGCAGGACTTTGACCCAGATGGACTGATTCAATATAACACTTTGGCTCTTTCTCAAGTTGTTGGACTCTGGCTCTTCTCCTCGGTACTGTCTACGTGACACACAGTCTTGATCTGAGAGTCGTTTTGTTAATAAAGGAGGAAGAGCTGTGTCTGCACAGGCCTTTGATGCTAGCGGCAGGTGACTCCCTCTCCCGGGTGAGGAATTAATAATATAACGGAAGATCCAAGTGGAGAGGGAGCAAATGTGTCCCTGTTAAAGCTCTGAGGAGGTCTGCGGCGGTACCACTCACCGACAAGTTGTTGCAGTTTGCTGCAATTTGTGTGCGAACCTGCTTTCTCACCTGCAGCCTGTTAAATGCTTGAGGCTACAAACCCACTGCCCAGTGTCTGCAGCCCAGAAAAACCCAAGCACATCAAAAAATGTATAAAATACATACAGTGTGCTTTTATTTATTTTTTGCCTTTAAGGAAAACACTGTCCACTATACATTTCCTTTAATCTAGTCTAGGCTTGACAGGTATGTTGGGTTCTGGTTGTCTAAATAAAAAATAAAAAAAATCACAATTTCATGAATCAAAATGAGTGTTTTAAAACAGGATTTACTCGGATTACTTCACATCCTGTCACAATTATTAATGGATCAAAAATGACAGAAAATGTAGGTATTTTATAACTGTCAAACTTAACAGAATAAAGCCATTGCCTTTAAAGCTGCAACAGTTCTCCTTTGCAGTTTTTCAAAGTACTTGGCAGGCAGTGTACAGTATTGTATTTCCATCGTATTTCTTTTGTGGATCTTCATATAATCAAAACTAATTGATGCAAGGGGTCTTTAATTTTAACTGTTCATTTAAAATATCTATCATGCATAACTCCTAAAATAATTAAGCTATATTTAATAAAAACATATGTAAGTTTGATAGACCATATTTTTAATTCCTGTTAACAAAGGAATCAATATCTTTTTTTTATTTTTTTTATAACCGATCCACTTTGGTAAAACCGCACAGGAGGAGTAAGCAGCAAAGAATTTAAATGCACTGTAAGTGGGAAGCCACATTCTGAAATTTAGTGACAGTCAAAAATCAAGGAAATGGATTAGTGGATGCAGACAGCAGTCGAGCTGAAAACACAGTGAAAGAAAATGATCCACTGTCTGACTGAGGCTTCCTTTTCTGTAACGACTGAGCAAACCAAAGCCATTAAGAAGACTTTGATCACTGCAGTTGCCTCCCTGCCACTAAAAACTTGTGAATTTGTGGCTTTCTGAGCTTATCAGAACATATTTTCTTTGTTTAATTCTGATTATGTTAGAACTACTAGTATTACAAAGGTTCCTAGACAGATGTAGTTGGCTGTGAATAAATGAGAAAAGAAAACAATTTGTGTACACATGACACGTCAATGTGGCATTTTCAACATCAACACTGTTAAACACTGTGTACAGTAAAACCCAGAGCATATGTGCAACATATGTTTATTTTTCTTTATTTCTTATTTCTCTCTTTCTAAAGTGCAGATTTCCTTTCATACCATGCGGTTCCTTTTGCCTCTAGAAAACCACATCCTGTCCTGCTTTCTCCCACAAGCTTCTGAAATCAAAGACAGACACAGTAAAAGGGATTTCTAGGTTATCCCAATTTTTCTCAGTGTTTCAGTGTTGATTGCTGACAGTCAGGTAACCTGATGTAAGCGAAGAAATGAAAGGCTGGGTGTTTTTAACTTGAAATATTTTCAGTGTGAGAGTCTGGCAGGGATGTGACTGAAGTTTCTCAAGTCTTGTTAGTAAAAAAATGTTAAGTCACATTTTCCCCGCTACAGTATTATTGACTTACAAATAATTTTTTTAATGTTTTCTCATGGAGAAGTATTACACCGAGCCAGGAGAGGAGTAAAATGTCTCTTTTCCTTTGACAGACTGTTTTATTTTCTCTTTATTTAATTTCTATATCTCTGTGGTGGAAGGTTATTAAAGCTATCTATTTCTTTTTATACAGTGTGTGAAGTGGATTTATAATGTCTGGAAATGACAGTTTTTTTTTTTCCCACTCTTTTGAATGTGTGTTTTGGATGTCTTATGAGACTCATGTCAAAGCTGCAAATTAGGGAATGAGTAGCTGAAATACATAAGGATTTCTTTGGGGTGAGGCTTTGCAAAACTGAAAGCTGGTAATATGTCAAACACCTTATGTGCCTAAACCATCATTTTGCACGTGTTTTATCTGTGTGTGTCTCAGACTGTGCAGGTGTACACCTCCCCCTTTGCATGCTAGCAGTTGCCGGTTAGCAGTGCATGCCAAATCACAGTGTTGTAGTGCTGTAGTGTGTGTTGTACAGGCCCTCTGATATGCCAGTCATGGATGAGATAGTTAGAGACTTCAAAGTGGCTGAAAGTAGCTCAGAGTCAGTCTCAGTCTTTAGGCAGGCAGGTTCAGGTTTACCTGTCAAGCCTCTTAAAACATTTAATCCTGTTAATTCACAATGTAAGTCTGTTTGCTGCACAGTTCTCATCCACAACTAGGAGCTCAGTCCTTACTGAGTTTGTCTGAGACAAGTTAAGCTGGAAAGTCTCCACAAGAAATATTACTGTGCAAGTGTGTGCAACAAACACAGGGTCCATGGACAGTATTTCCAGGCAGGTAATATTTCGTGTAATTTGCATCTGTTTTTTGTTTTTTTTTAATTTACACTGAAAATTAGTGACCTCAAAGAAACAAAAATATCCAGTAACATCAACTTAAGAAGGACAATCTATTTGCTTTGAGAGTGCAGAACTCAAAGTATGAATTACATAAACTTGTATAGTATTAGAACCCAAACAGTGAGGTTGCAGAGTGCAGGCTGGTGGACAAAAATGCAGTGACAACATTTGTGACACTGGATAGAAAGTTCAGTATTTTAAAAATGATTAAAACAAGTTAAATGCACTCAATTTATATTAAATAAGGACAACATTTGGAGTTCTAGTATAAGAAAACCAAACAATTTTAAGCATATTCTTGTTAAAAAAAAAAACCCAAAAAAAACAATTACCCTGTGGGTGTTTAAGTTTTGCATATTGCATGTCACAACTCTGAGAAAAGTCTTTAAACGAAACAAATTTGAGAGTGTGCTTGTGTTTTATATAAGCCTCCTAAACATGTTTTCTTTACTCAGTTAAACCCAATATGCAGCTCCCACATCTCCACAGAGGGTAGTTCTTAACTGTATCACAGCTGCCCCTGTCATGAGTTATGGCACTCTGTGATTCATTGAGCAATTCTGATGAGGTTATGAGCAAGCCAAGGACAAAGATATCTCTTCTCTGCCCAACAGAAACACTGAGTTTATTAGCTTTCAAAGCAACAGACCTTTAAAAAAATATATATCTAATCCTTTGTTTCCGCACCTTAACTTGCCACTTCATACAGTATATGCAGTGTTTGGCAGAATACATAACATAGTAGGCAGACAAGGAAGAGGGAAAAAAAAATGGAAAGAGGAAAAATCCATTACCCGGCTGCCTTGACTCATGGAGCCTATATAGTGTAATTCATCCTGAAGCTTGTTCAAGTCAAAATGGCCCTATTTACAGAGTTCCATTACAACAATAAGATGAAAAAGAGAGAGAGAGAGTAACTGATAGGGGGAGAGAGCGGTGTCGCTGTGTGGGTGTGTATTTACGATTTGTGGAGAATCATGTCCACGTTGTGTAATTGAATGACTGGAATTGGGTACTCCTCGATCCTCCGTTATTCCACCTGAACCCAAGGCAGAGAGGAAGAGATGGAGGAAGAATGGGGACCAGAGGCTGCTGAGGGACTGATGGATCCAAAATAATGACACGCCATCAGTCCCTCAGCAGATGTAAAGATACTGAGGAGTTCAATAAGTTCTTAAACCAGAACACTAAAAATAATTTTGGTCCACTTTTCTTTACAGTGTCGCTTCTGTTCATTGAGGTTTGTTGGCATTCGTTCATGCACAGCTTCCTTAAGGTCCCTCTATCTTCATCCTGCTGCACAGATGGTCTCATATCTGGCTCTAGAAAACTTTGGTAAACAGAAGAGTTTGTGGTTAACCGAGTGACTACAAAGCGCCCAGGTCCCATAGCTGCACAACAAGCCCAAATCATCATCCTTCCACTACTGTGCTTGACAGCTGAGGTGTTTGAGCTGCTATGCTGAGTTTGTTTTTTTTCCAAAAGAGATACCCTTCTGTGGAGGGTGGATCCTTTCAGTCTGTGCACTGTAAAATAAGTAAGCTAATGAGCACGCTTCAGCAGACAATGTAAAGGTTGATCAACAGTGTGGTTGCTCCTTTGCAGTTGTCAGTATAGTATTTATTTCTTTTTTGATGGCATTATATTTGGTTTCCATAATACTTGGCCAGCTTGACATTGTTCATAGTTACGAAAATGTTCAAACATGACTCCACACCTGAAAAGCTGTAAACCACTACACAGGAACTGCTGATTGCAATGCATTTGCACAGGAACACCCCCTCCCCCCCATCTGCCCGGTTACCTTTGGTTTGACAACAAAGACTGACTGTCCTCCACCGTCTGCCCGTAACATGTACAGGTATGGATTTAGATACCAGTCCCCCTGTTTGAAGCAAGCTCTGTTTTCCAGCATTGCTGCCATGCAATGCTCGTTGTGTGTGTGTATTTACGACACTGAGCTGTTGCACTTAACTTTTAAAGCTTTTCTAAAACGTTCCATTGGCACTTCTATTAGTAAGGTAATAAAAGCTGTAGCTCTTAGGCAAACAGACAAAAATAAAAATGAACCAGCAGCTTAGCCAAATCACCTGCAACTTTATTTAGAGAGTAAGAGTCTGAGGTTTTTGATATGATGCAAATATAAGAGTGGGATGAAGCTAAACAGGTCATTTTGGTGGAGTTATATTTATATAAGCCATGGTGGTCTCTGGTACTCGGGCAAAAGCGTAGAAAATATGAAGGGCTCAATTGCTCTGTAACCCCTGAAGGCAGAAAGTATAAATCTGCTTGTTGTCAAATGTAGTTTAAACTCCTGCCATTCAGTTTTATAGCAAGGAAATGGCATTGTCTCAATATTTGATTTACTGTAAGCTGTCAGCACACTGACCCTGAGAGGACAAAGTATCATAACGGGTTGGTCATCAGTGGGGACGAACGCGCCTGTCTGATTCACACACTGGCATGTGGAAATGAGCAGCGGCCGCTTATCACTCCTGATCTATTTCAACACTGATGTACATTCAGGGTGCATGCAATCACATACACACAACCACATGCATATGCATATACAGTTCACTTCCAGACACTGCCTTGGGAAGCAGACCGTCCTCTACTGTTTGTTTATGAACTCATCTGTTTTCTGCAGACAGGCCGACAATGAGGACATTTATATCCTGTTGCGCTATGGCCACGCATTCAATATAATTAATCTGCTTTCTAATTTGCCCTCAGCGCTCCCGACGCATCTTGTCAACTTGTACAGCTATCTCATAACATGTCATAAAACTGCCTGCCGTTCACAGCTATCATCTGCTTCATTTGTAACCTTTGAAGTTCTCTGGAGGTTTTTCAAAGCACTTAGACGCTGAGGTGTCAGATGTTGTTTGGTTAAAAACTGAGTTATTATTCAGAATTGTGTAGTGGAATTGTTGAAAAGAGTAACCTGAAAGTGTTACACATACACAAAAATAATTGGGCAGGAGACAGAAAAACCTCATGCACAAGCTGGCTTGTTTTTTGTGTATTTGTACCAGTGTGTATGGGATGTGTTACTCCACCCACCGAAACCTTCACTTTTCACCCTGATGGGAACCTGGGATCAATAATGCATCAGGCAACAGATGGGTGACTGTCCCTCCTATCATTTGTTGCTTCTCCTCATCCTTTTCCCATCCCATACATTAGAAAACAAAGGTGAAAGAGGGAGACGAAGACAGGTTGGCAGAGGAGAGACACAGAGACGGGGCAGGAGGGGATGAGCACACAACTCCAAGGCTATTTCATGTAGGACTTGAAAAGAACTGAACATTTTCACTTCTTTTTAGGTCAAAATAAAATATGTACCCAGTGATCTTTGTGTTTGGAGAATTGAATGATTGACTATCAACAGTGTGCAGCTGCCCTTGAAGAAATCATTTCCAATTTTTAGGTGAACATTGACAGGTTTAATTTTATTTTATAAAAAATATATATATTTTGCAGAAGTACTATATATTTTTATGGAATCATTGTGCGAGACAAAGACATTCAGAAGACCCTTATGAGGGAAAGCTCAAGGGAACAGTTTTACCCTGCCTGGAGCCCACCTTAGACTCAGGCCTGGGGAAGGTGCACAAGGGGGAGGGAGAGCGCCTGGTGTCCAGGCTTGAGCCTCTGGGGCCCAGCCTGGTGCAGCCAGAAGAGCAGACATGGACATGCCCTGCTGTAGGCTCACTACCTACAGGAGGCATCGTAGGGGCAACATGTCCTCCAAACAAAACGTAAGCATTCGTCCTTTCTACAGGGCTGAAATACGACCTATATTTACGTTTCCAAATGACCACGTCTTCGTGGCCTTATTTCGCTACATTTTCAGCTCTTTTAACCCCCTTTTATGTTCGTTTCTCATATTTATGTCTTTTTCTGCGGTCTGCCAGACAAAACCGAAGACGTTATTTACACGCACTTTCGTCCACGACTGCTAGATGTCGCTTTTTTTACCTTCAACAATATTGATCATAATTTCTGAATTCTGATAAGACCAATGCTTACGTTTTGTTTGGAGGACATTCTCCATAGGGGTCATATGCAGTGTGTGTTGGGTGACGGACTGATCCCCAGCTTTCAAGGCTATGTATTAGTTCACCTCCCTTTAGGTGTAAGAGCCTGAGCAAGTGCGTGAGGTTGAGGGATACTTTTTTGATATAGCCGGGTTTACCTCAGCACACGGACTGGGTTCTGGAACCAGTCTCCTGGAGAGGGTTGGACTCTGGACTTGTTCTAGGCTGGAGTTGCCCTCTGTGAGAGGCAGCGAGCTGGAATGGGTATCCTTGACTTGCTGCCTGTACCTTTGAGCTTTTACCAGTGGATGAGATTGTCCTACTGGAATACTTCAAGTGTTCATGTGGGAAACAACAATGAGACCTAAAAGAGTGATTGGGAGGAACAACCTGCTGATTTAAATCCAAGTGGTGTTCTGTTATTGGACTTCTGTGCAAACCAAAGTTTGTCCCTAATGAACACCATGTTTCCACATAAAGTAGGTATACATCGCACCAGGACATCTTGGATCTCAGGTTGACGATCGATTTTGTAGTCACATCATCAGCTCTGTGGCCATATGTTCTGGACACTTCTGGGTGAAAAGAGAAGCTGAGTGGTCAACTGAAGAGCATATGGTGGTGAGTTGGATCTGGTGATAAGTAGTAAGTAAGTAAGTAAATTTTATTTATTTAGTGATTTTTACAGACAGAAGTCACAAAGGGACTGAGAATGCTGGACAGACCTGGTGCACCTAAGTGAGGGAGGTTGAGGACATTCTGAATGGACCATGTTCTGCACCTCCATTATTGAGGCTGTTGCATGGAGCTGCAACTCTAAGGTGGTTGGTGCCTGTTGTGGTCATAATCCCTGAATGAGATGGTGGAGACTGGAGCTGAAGAAGCCCCTTGGGCCAATGTCCCACAGGAGCTTGTGGGACGTTGGAGATAGCTGATGGGCATGCTAGAGAGATGATATCTCTCAGCAAGCCAGTGTATACATCAGTGCTCCCATGTATAAGCTGGAGGAAGTGGAAGGCCTGGGTTTCTCTGCTTAGGCTCCTGCCCTCATGACCCGGCCCCTGAAAAGCATAAGAAGATGGATGGATGGATGAATGGATGGATGGATGGATGAAATATTTGGCAGAATTTTTTCATGGAGTCATTGTAGCTGGACAAAATGGGAGTTTTTCAAGGACAATCCAAAATGTAATAATACAGTAAGAGAATAAATCATTTCTGGAGCCTTTTATTAATTATTCCAATACTGCTTAGAAAAAAGCTTGTGGAGTAGGTATCAGTTCAAATTGTCATTGCACACCAATGTTAAACTCTATAGCCTTCAAGAAATATTTTCAAACATCACAGATAACCCATGTTGCTACAGATTTCCTAGCTCTATGCATAGGCAGAGTACAATAGCACAGGAAAGTAGGTATCAAGCTGAAGAATGACTTTTTTCTACAACCGTCACAAGATTTTATTTACTTTCTCTCCATCATGAAGTAGGACAGAGGGTTCATATGACAAAAGAGAATGCCAAGGACAGGGTGAGATGGAGGTAGACGATCCGCTGTGGTGACCCCTAAGGGGAGCATCTGAAAGTAGAATACAAAAAAAAAAAGTTTCAGTGCTTAGTTTGCCCTAACTCTCTTTCTTGTCTTCATTCCTTCCCTGACCTATTAAAGCACTCTGTTTCTCTTTCCTGGTTAGACCGAGCATCACGGGACAACCTTGAATGTTGTCCTGACAATCAGCAGTGGATAAAATTATGTGTTATATCTTAAGTAAGCAAACACATTTTTGGAAGCTGGAGGAGTAATTTACCATGACATGACTGAAATGGTGTGGCTGAATTGCTGTAAACAGGTTACTCATCCAATCATGTTACACATGCTACATGCCTTCAAACTACAACCCCCCCCCCCCAAAAATCTGGGATTTTTACCATTCTCCTGGAACATAATTCTTCTGAGCCCCTCTAAATAATAGGAAAAGTATCTACAATGTGCATGTAGATAAAGTGTGCATGAAAGATTTTTTGGAATAGTATTTAGAGCAGTGCCATTGGTTTCAAGGTTCTTTGCGTAGTATACCACATTCATACCACCTTAATTACCTTAACCAATCACAGCAGACTGTCCCTCCCAGCTGATCCAATTTATTCAAAAACATTTTTTATTTAATTTTATTCCAAAGGCGGCACGGTGGCGTGGTGGTTAGCACTGCTGCCTCACAGAGTATGACATCTGGAGGGCCTGGGTTCGATTCCACCTTGGCCCAGGCCTCCCTCTGTGTGGAGTTTGCATGTTCTCCCCGTGCCTGCGTGGGTTTCCTCCGGGTACTCCGGTTTCCTCCCACAGTCCAAAGACATGCACTTACTGGGGTTAGGTTAATTGGTGACTCTAAATTGCCCATAGGTGTGAATGTGAGTGTGAATGGTTGTCTGTGTCTCTGTGTTGGCCCTGCGACAGGCTGGCGACCTGTACAGGGTGTACCCTGCCTCTCGCCCTGTGTGAGCTGGGATAGGCTCCAGCCCCCCCGCGACCCCGAACGGGATAAGCGGTTGAGAATGGATGGATGGATG
>VOQJ01020764.1:8252-18555 GCA_015052665.1 Apistogramma diplotaenia | reverse complement strand
GCACCGAGTGTTTCTTCTTCATTCACATCTTTTTTCTCTGTTTATACCCCACTCTGCATTTAATCATTACTTATTATTAATCCCTGTCTCTCTTCCACAGTGTGTCTTCTGCCCTGTCTCACTCTCCTCAGCCCCAACCGGTCACAGCAGATGACTGCCCCTCCCTGAGCCTGGTTCTGCTGGTTTCTTCCTGTTAAAAGGGAGTTTTTCCTTCCCACTGTCACCAAGTGCTTGCTCATACATAGGGGTCATTTTGACTGTCTTTGCAATGTGAAGCACCGATTGATTGTTGTGATTTGGCGCTGTATCCTGTTAAGTAATAGAACACATTTTTGATAATTATTTCAGTTTCTTTTTTTCTGATACCTAACTATAGTGCCATAGATTGGCAAGCTGAAAGTCTTACGTAAGTGTCAGTCTGTACTAAAGCGGGTGTAGAACCGTGTAGAACCGTGTAGAACTTTCTCTTAATACATCATCTTGGATCGCTCATTCAAACATCATTCAGTCATTGACATTTGATCCTCCAAAACATCTTAAATATCGACTGGAATATTTTGTCGGATCTAAATTTCACTAAACCGACTTTTTAAAGGGGCGTTACGTCACTCCGTGGGCGTTTCGCACGTAAGGCGGAAGGGCAGGTGCGCTAACCTCAGCAGCCTCCGTATCACAACAACTGTTATCAGCGCGGAGGAAAGGCTGCCGAGCTGCAGGGAGGCCCGTGGACCCGCTTCCCCGAGTCACCAACTCAGTCTTCAAATATCTCTGAAGACAATCTGGAGGGCCGTCGCCATGACTCTGAACCAGAACCACTCGGAGTCCGGCGGCGTCATCATCAACAACAGCGAGAGGTAACGTCGTTAGCGGCGGTTAGCTAGCGGTTACCGTTCGCCAGGCTCGGATAAGTTATCCACTCCCTTCTGGGCGAGCGTCACGCCAGGCTCATTCAAAAATAATGTGGTTCTGACATTTCATGGAGGTGCTTTACATATGAGCAGCCCGCTAGTCTTATTCGGTTAATACACGCACACACACACACTGTAAACACTGCAGTGAAATGTAACTTTCAGCGTTTGGTAGCTTTTTCTTATATACAGAAATGTGTATTAAAGCTCGAGGAAACCGTTTGTCTTTCATTTCTGACTACAGTTTAATTTTTACAGCCCTGTGGCTTCTGCTGTATCATATAATCCGAACTGAAGAGTTGCTCCTGATCAATGAACGACGACACATAAATATAAATAAGCCCACAAATGGTTCCCGACAATATTCGTTATTTTAACGCCACACTTCCTAATGTAATATTCTCGGCGCGTTTTACGCAACTGGGTTTCGGAACTTTTAGCCCAAATATGGCCTTCAGCCTGTTATGTCATCGCCACGGGCTTCACGCGGGGTTACATAAATGTTTAGCGATTAAAAAACGTTTTAATAAGTCCAACATATCCTTATTAGCCTTATTGCAGGAGCAGCTGAGCGCATGTTGCAGTGCAGTAGTGCGGCTTGGCCCACAGCCTTTGGCCTGCTCTGTGCTGAAATGTTTGTTTTGCTTCAGCCGAAGTGTCCTCAGTTTGCATGAGACAAAATGAGATTCTTCTAGAACATGCTGCAGTGTAACTATAAACCCATTAGAGCTTAGAACCCAGAACCTGTAGGAAGCTGTCATGGCAAGTAAGCATAATCCTTTGCTTATAGCACTTTGTACTTAAGGCAACGAGCAGCTCATTTTTAAGCTTTTTAGATGAAAGTAGGTCAAAGCCTCATACAAATGTTTATAAATTGAATGCACATGAAACAATGTTGGGAAAATAATTTTTCCCAATCAGCTAGTTCCAGTGTCTCGTTTCTGTTTCTGTAACTAGTGTGCTGATGAACCATGATAACGTGGAGCTTGTTTTCTGTGATGCTGAGAGGCTGCCAGAGGCCTTCAGAAAGAGCAAGAAGGGCAGCATCTACCTGACTCCATACAGGGTGAGTGACAGCACCCACAGCTCTTCCTCAGTGTTTAGACAAAAGCCTTTTGCTGGTGTAATGGTGACACAGTTCACATCAAGTGTGCAACAATCTGTGGATCTTTATTATCATTATTAGTAGTAACGATAACAATTTTAGCACATAGTGTTTATGGTTATTAGGGTAGTAGCTGATATGGTGCTGGTTCTCCTAATCCCAGGTGATCTTCCTGGCTAAAGGACGTGATGCACTGCAGTCTTTTATGATGCCTTTCTACCTGATGAAGGGCTGTGAGATCAAGCAGCCTGTCCTGGGGGCCAATTACATCAAGGGCACCATCAATGCAGAACCTGGAGGTTGGTGCAGTCTTTCTCTTTCAGGCTGTAACAGTGCATGGACATGCAGCATGTCTCTGAGAGGTTGTTGAATCTCTTTTCCAGGCGGTTGGGAGGGCAGTGCTACATTCAAGCTCATCTTTGCTGCTGGAGGAGCCATAGAGTTTGGACAGTACATGTTGCAGGTTGCAGCTCAGGGTATGCTCACAAAGCAACACAAATAAAACTGCACAATTCCTGTTATTTACAGAATTATTCATTGATTTACTGCCTCTCATTTCAGCATCCAGAGGTCAGCCTGTGACTCCTGGCTTTGGTGGGTGCCCCTACATGGCTAACGGGGCCTACGCTTACCCTCCTCCCCCAGCCAATGGAATGTACCCAGCAGGACCTCCACCTGGCTACTCCTACCCTAACCCCCCTCCTGCAGGTAGAAAGGATAACTGCCATCAGCTTAGTTCCACATCTTCTGAAAGTGTTTATAGCAGCCGGTCTAAGCTGCAACACTCTGCCTTTGCACTCCAGATGGATTCTACTCCACTCCGCCAGCGTTTGATGCCTCTGCAGCATACATCCCTCCACCTCCTTATTCTGCTCCTCTGGGTCAGCAGCCACCACATGATCCAGACCTCCCGTCCTCAGCAGCAGGTGAGAATCTCTGATAGAGGTGCTCTGATTTCAGCTAGCTGATGATCAAACTAAAAACATGACGCGAACACAAGCTTTACCCAGTAAAAGTGTAATACCCTGTAGAATATACTCAGTGTAATATAAATACAAATATTTTGTTAACTTAGTGAGGCCAAGAATGAAATGTATTTACTTTGCATAAAGTATTTCACATAGAAAGTATGAATTGATTTTTTTCCTGCAGATATTTGAACATTTTGAGCCTCTTTGAAGCAACAAGAACAAAGTGAACCTCGCTTATTGGTTCCTCTGACATCAGGACGCTGCTGATCTTCATCATAAAAAATGAATAAATTTGTCCTGAAATGTGCCAGAAAGGTCTTTACTGTCCAAAAATACAACATTTAAGTATATTTAAAGCCAGATTATAATCCCATTAAAATGTTGTGGGACATTTGAAGTGGTCTGTATAACAAGCCTTAACCTACTCACTGAAATACTCCACTCAGAGTGTTATTGGAGTGTTAATTACTTCTGTGATAGAAAATCAAGGTTAATGATGGATTTGATTCCTTAATCTAACAGGTGAACACATGTTGGGAGGAACATGCATCTTTAGAACATTACAACAGAGTGATGACAACATAATCTTTGGAACTTTCTTCTAACGTGGTTCCTGAAGCCGACCGTAACGTGAGGTGGAAAAACACCAAAAAAGATTTTAGATTCTAGATTTTGGAAATGATTTTAAACACTTGTAGCTTAAAAAACGATCAACAATCTGAAGAAAGTGGTTCTGTCGTCACTGTGGTCGCGTCACTCGGAGCGCTGCCTCCTCTGCTCCTCAGTGCCCCTCTCATCTCACACAGGGACTGAAGTAAGACCCCTGTTTAATGTCTCCCTCCTCTTCCAGCGGAGGCCAAAGCAGCTGAAGCAGCAGCGAGCGCCAGCTGTGCCTCGCTGCCCCCCACACACGTGTACCTGCCACAGGTAAGCTGCCTCCATGTCGCTGTTAAATAACGTCTTTTTAATTTCTTAAATGCCAGTAAAATACAGTTACTGTCAATCATAACACAGTGGCTGTGATTCAGTTTGTCTTATTGAAGCGAGCCGTGCTTCCTGTAGGAGAGCAGGAAGCTGCTGTGCTCGTGTTCTTCCTTTCATCTGTTTGTAGGATAATAAGAGAACTTTTATATATGTTTACCAGCCACTTCATTAGACACACCTATTCATCGGCTCATCGGCACCAAAGTATGCAGAAGAGCGTCTTTGAAAGCAGAACACACTGAGCAGGCTGCCACTCCTGTCAGCTAACAACAGGCTGCAGCTTAAACAAAAATTACACAGTGGATTGTAAAAATGTTGCCTGCAGAGGTTTTTCTGGATGGTACGGGCAGAATTTGGCATGAATGGGACGAATGCACGGATCCATCCCGCCTTCAGGTTCTGGTTCAAGCTGAATCAGAACACTTTGGGTCTCTTAGTACCAACTGAACACCACAGCCGACCCATCGTCTGATGGCTGCTTCCAGCAGGATGATGTGCCGCGTCACAAAGCTCACAATGGATCTTAATCCAGCAGAGCACCTTGGATACGTGGTGGGGCGGCAAGTTTGCATCACTGATGTTGAAATCGTGTCAGACTCTCTGAGGAAAGTTTCCAGCAACCTGTTAAACTTATTAAAGTAGTTCTGAAGACAAAAGTGGGTCCAAATCATTACTAGCAATGTGTACCTAATGAAGTGGCCAGTGATTGTATGATGTAAACTTTTGTGTTTTGGACTTGAGGGCAGAGTTTTGCTCGGTGCTTTTAGAAGAATTTATATACAATTTTTACATATTTTATACCTGGATTATTAATGAGCAATAAAATATTGATTTATTTTAATGTTACACTTAATGTAACAAACGTTGAAATGTAGCAATGTGCAGAATAGAGATCCTGTCAAAAACCAACACACATTATCACATGAGTGAAGAAAGAAAACAAGTCAGATTTTCCATAATTAAGATTTCACGTTTTGTCTGCCAGAAAGAATTAATAACCGAGACATAATAAACGTGACTGTCAGCCGGTGAGGTCAGAAAGGTTCCCTGCAGCGATGCAGCATCAGAAGTTGAACTTGTTAAAAGCACCTGTCAGATTCTGCTGTTTCCCACAGCAGTAAAGATGCTCTTCAGCCGCTGCCGGGAGAAAAGATTCTGCTGGAGCTGCAGCTTCTGTCAGTAATCACGTCCTTCTTGTTCCAGGACAAGCCGCCTCCCTACTCTCCTCCAGAAGACAAGAAGAACCAGTAGACCTGCTCGATGTCGCCCTCGTTCCTCTTCGTCCTCCGTCCTGCTGGATCTCATCATTTCTCATACATTAACTGGACAGCAGGAAGGTGTGTGTGTGTGCGCGCGCGTGTGTGTGTGTTTTTAAACATTATCCTTTTTTTCCATCCTCTGAGCTCATCTCACCTTAAAGTCATCCCATTGCTTTCCTGCCTCAACCTGCAGTCCTTGTAATGATTCTTATATTGTAATCAGCTTCGTTCTCAGATGCACTTTTACGTGATGTAAAGTAGCAAAGAAGAAGTGCTGGTAGCAGTCTGAAGAGCAGACTGGTCAGGCCGGTGTTGGGGGTGGGCTCGGGGGCTTTTTGACTGAAACCTGATGAGCTATTTTAGTATTTATTGCCTTGTACGTGTCCCCAGAATCCAGCAGCAGTTATGATTTGCTGTGATTGTCTATAAAACTGCGCTCAGTTTAATGATAGTAAATACGTTGCTAATGCATCCAGAGGCGAAATGAATGCAGTCTTTTATTTTTCTATTATTTGTGTGTACAGGCTTTTAATATGTAGACTTTTAAAATGACATTATTTTATCAAGAACACTAACCTAAAGAAGAGCTGGCTTTTGTGAAGCCGAGCGGGTCGCCGGGTGGCCCGCTCGGCTTCCGCACAGATCACAGCGCCGAGCCGCAGCCGCGAATCCCTGATCCTGGATCAGAGCAGAGCGAGAGGCCGGGCTGGGGCTCGGGGGGACCAACTGCCAGGAGGGATTATCGCTATCGCGCTGCAAGAGCAGAGCAGTCACCCAATGATGTCACTTCCTATTTTCTTACGCTTCCGAACGTCGGCGAAAAGGCACGGTCAGACTCGCCATCAGCCCGCTTCGCCCTCACTTCATTTCCAACAGCAGACGCACAAACAGAACCACCAGTGAACTCTTCAGTTTCTGCTTCCTGTGGTCGTGATCATTCGTTTACGGTCCATCGATCTGATCCGAGTATCTCAGCATCTCGTCTTCTGTTCTTCCTTCCTCTGTGGTCACCAACCTATATTCACTATCTGTGGCACATCTGCGGCTGATTCTTTGCACTTTGAGAATGCTATGCATTGGGGTTCCTGTATGCTCTGTCATGGCTGTGTGTAAAATAAAAATAAAGCTCTGTATTTAATTCAAACTAATTTATTGAATAATTAACAGCTCAAGTAAGAAAACAAGGCATGACCAACTGATGCATGTATGCATTGGACTGGATTTAATAAATGAATTCAGATCTGTCTCCTTATTTCAGTATTGCTATCACACTTTGACTTTTAATATTCCACAGTATAGTGCATTACCATTTCTGACAAACGTATGCAAAAGTCAGCCGGAAGGGTGACAGCCCCCCCCCTCTGCCCCGCCCCCCCAAATCATTAGGCCAAAGCAGCCAAATGTGCTTTTCTCAGCCATCCTCAGACACTTTGTGCAAATCCACAGCAGTTCTCCACTTTAAAAGTCCTCTAAGCTTTGTAAAGCCTCATCATCTAAAACATATCCGGGACCCATCAGGTTCCAGCTGGACGTCAGCAGTCAGCACCATTTGTGCACTAAGGGTCAAACACCACAGTGATGACGTGATCTGTCCTCAGTAGTAATGCTACAGCCTGAGACATGTTTCTCCCATCAGGCTTGTAAAGAGCAGTGTGGGGTCCTGTCCCGTCCACACTGTGGAAACTCACATCTCTGAGCTCGGCGTCCACATGAACGTTATCAGTTCTTAGCCCTGGGCTCTTCTGAAGGCATGTGTGTTTGAACCCTTTATCTTTGCTGTTTTCATCGGTGTGTGGACACTGTGGCACAGCTGGGCTTCGATAGTGTCCATCGTCATCATCTGTATGATGAAGGCAAGGCCAGAAACGTGCAGCTCAGGCTTCAGACTGCACTGTCAGTGGGAGTGGGTTAGGAGGCACGCGGCCACATTAACAAAATAAAAATAGCTGTCAAATCTATTTTTTAAATAAAAAGGCCAATGACATTATTACCTTTGCCTCAAAGAGATAATTATATAAAACTCCCTTATATTCAACTCGTGTTTGAAATGGAACCCACAGCAGCAGTGAGCGTAAAAGGTCATCTTCAGTCTGTGAGGAACTCGTTAATCCACCTTCACCCCACCCTCAGTGAGCCGAGTCAGGGAAAGTCCAGCCTGACGCCTGCTGGGAGTAGTGTGTTCACTCCTGTGTTGGCACGGTAACCGGTGCGCTCACCTGCACCTCAGCAACTGTCTTTCCACTCATAACGCCGCATACATCGTCACGTTACTCTGGAACGACCAGAGCGGGTGCCCCGATAAAGGCGTGATCCAGTTCAGTGGCTCAGGACGAGTCATTTACTTTGAAGCCTGAAACCTACAGTGAGTTCTGTTCAGCAGTGCAACGCTCAACAGGTCAAGTTCAGAGGTGCGATCCACCGAGCTGGGACCGTTCTTCCCGACCTGGAAGTCGACAGCTGAGGATTATTAAACATTAGCAAACCAAACAGAATGAATTAGTGTTAAAACTGTACGTCCCTTCAAAGGGAGATGATGTCACCGTTTGCTTAGCAACATTGTGACAAAGCAAAACCAGGACGAAGGGAGAAAAAAATCCCAGTTCTTGTAAAAACGAGGCTGGAAGCTTTTGTCCCACAACAGAAGAATGGATTTAAAAAAATGCTCCTAAATTGTTTTTGTTGTTTTCTTTTGGGGGAGGGGGGGGGTGGTTGGGGGCTTTCTGTCAAGTCAGATTGTGGCGACGTTTCATAGTGATTCCCAGAATTCCACTTCCTTTATTCACCTCTTTTACAAGTGGGCTCATGTGGAGCAGAGGGTGATGCTGACCCCCTCTCCTATCCAGCAGGCGGGGAACAGCTCCTGGGTGAAGGCGCAGTGGAAGGCGTGCAGCCTGGTCTGCCCCTCGCCGTAGTAGGTGAGCGTACCTGCCTCGTAGTCCAGCAGCATGCCGATGCGGCTGTGATGGGAGTGGCCCGGCAGGGTCTCCCGCCGACCTTTGTGCCAGGCGCTGAGCTGGTGCTCGTCCAGCTGCAGGCTCCAGGACAGGTCGTTCATACCCACCATGCACCTCTTGCCCTTCTCCTTCCTGGGGATGGTCTCGTAGGTTACCTGGGGAAAAGGATGTGTGTGAATTGTGTGCAGGACAAGGAAAACATTAGCGTTCTGACTCTGGGAACAATGGATGCCTGTAAACACTTAAGAAAAATAAGAAGGCCAATACCAATATTAACTTTGCCTCAAAAAATCATATAAAATTGCTCTGAAGAATCACCGTCACAGCACCATGGTCTCCTTACCCCGAGGTAGGCCCAAGGCTTGGACACCTCCAGCTCCCAGTAGTGCTGTCCGTGTTTGAATCCCTGAAAGCAGAGCACCTGCCAGGTGTAATCAAAGCGGGCTTCATGTGCGGGAACAGCACGTGGCCCTGAGGTCAAGTGCTCAGCCCTCCGGTTCTCCTGGGACAGAACCAGGTGCCCATTGGCTGTCCGGGGGTCAAAGGTCAGAGCGCATCGGTCTGTAAGAAGGAAGAAAGTTAATGAGGCAGATCAGAGGAGGAACTGTGATGGAGAAGAGCCTTAAAGGGTCTTAGACATGAAATATCTCTCACAAGCATTCAGGCCCTCCTTCCCAACGGGGAGGGACGGAGCAGCAGGACTGGGAACCACAGCTAGTACTGGCCTCTTATCCTGAGGAGAACCTAGAAACCAAACGCATGCATGAGAACACAAAGCACATCCTGCTGGTGAATGAGGCCAACATGCTGCATCATCCCCAGTGGCAGGTTACCGTCTCTGTCATGACCCACAGCGGTGCTCACAGCCTTCTCCAGGTCCTCAGACACCAGCTTAGAGACTCGGGAGAGGATGTCCGTGACGCCGTTTAACCGATCCTGCAGGTTCAGACTCACATCTGTGGGAACGTCCTTGAAGCGTGGGACCTGTATGTGCATTGATCCCTGTGAAGACACGTTTGGAGCAGAAGTCTGGAGGTTTGATTACATACGACTGAAAGAGTGAGTTCAGGATGTGTCTGTAATTGTTAAATTTGTTACATTTTTGGTCTCGAAACAAAAACGTAACTTCAAAGACGCCAGTCATTATTACTGTATCACGACACAGGCCTGTGTGGTTAGCATTTTTTCTGTTAGATTGTGCAATTCTTGCCCTGGCTGGGTCAAATAATGCCTCTGCTTGTCTGACCCGCAAACTGCAGATATGCAAGAAGAAGCAGCTGCTGTGACGTCGCCCACAGACGGGAAAGCCTTTTAGCAAAGCTGAGAACTGAATATTTCCTTCCCTTTGCAACCAGAGAAGCCGCCACCTGCTGGCCTTCAGGCAGAATGACCGTTTTAAAACATTCTGATACCAGCTTTTATTCACCAGCAGGCTCAGTCTATGGCCTGGCTACCATCTGCGTGTATACATATTTACACAGATCTCATTTTGGTTGTTTTAATCTGTCAGCAGTACGTTTAACACACGTTCAGTTTTCTTTCGCGTGTCTTGCAGGATGAAGCGCGAGCAACGAGTCTGATAAACTTCAGACAGGAAAGAAGTTAAACACTGAGGTTTTTCTGCGATCAAGCAGATACCAGGCTGTTATTTAATTAAGAGCAGGAAGCTTGTTGAAAGCTCTGTGCATCCTCTTGCGTATTCTCTGTTTAAACCTCAGTGACCAGCACAATCTCACTTTGACCACCTGTGTGTGTGAAAGCGACAGGCAGTTCCCATCAATCTGGCTCTTAGTTCAGTAAACGTGTAAGGGCAGGGGTACACACCCTGATGAGTTCTGCATCAGAGAGGTCATGTAGCGCTGCAATCTGGCCCTGGCTCTCTTTGAGCGCGTGGGAGTGCTCTTCAAGTTCGGCTAGTCTCGCCTCCGCCTCTGTGAGCGCCTCCTGCTTCTGCAGCTCGATGAAGAGCGCCGTCGTTTCCTGCTTCTCGGCCAGGATTTTCATCAGGTTGGAAAACTTGGCGTTCACCCAGGCTGACGTCTGGTCAAAAGTGACCTGTCGGTTTAAAACACGTGGTTGATTTTCAGATTTCTTTCTTTCGTGGAGATCAGTGCTTGTTAAG
>VOQJ01020761.1:13400-34696 GCA_015052665.1 Apistogramma diplotaenia | reverse complement strand
TGAAGAGCGTGGACGTAGACACGACAACTTTGGTCGTAAGTCTTTTTGTTTTTTTTTAAAATAACTCATCATCCGTGTCACAAAAAGTGTAATTATGAAATGAAGGCAGAAAATAAATGTTGCCGTTTGTTCGTCTCTCCCTCAATTCCTGCATGCCAGCTGTCGAACCCTGTACTTATTCAGGGTGATTCAAGTGCTCTGTAAGCGTAGCAAATCCCCCCCCTATGTCTCATTTATTGTTTCATTTCACGGTGTATGAGTAATGTGCTGTTCCAATTAGCTGTCATTAATGATGTTGCATGGTGGGAAGTAATTTGTCCCAAATGAAAAAAAAAACTATTATAGTTAAGCTGCAGCTATTTCAGTGAGACTGGAGATAGTCTTTCTCTTGTTAAGTGGCAATTTTTGTTGATAATAACCATGCTGATTTAAAATTGACAATAAAGGAGTAAGATGAGAAGAATAAATGTTCCACTATTTTCTCTCCAAGCCTTGCTTTGGTCAGAAATCTGAAGCCTACCAGAGGATAGTTTCCCTCTTTATTTAAGCAAAAAAAAAAAAAGTACTTTATTATCATAAATTATTAGAAGTGTCAACATGACAGATTTTACCTTTAAAGATGATTGTGTTTCTGCACAGGAGAGCTTGGCGGTAGTGTACGCCCCCAGCAGCCCGAGACTCTACACGATTTATGAGCCTGTGATCAGACTGAAAGGTCAAGCAAAGACGGTGGTTACCCAGCGGCCTTTCAGCTCCAAAGAGGTGCAGAGTGTTTCCCTGGAGTCCACTGCTCTCAAAGCTCTGTTCCCCACTGAAACCCAAGGCCTGCAGAGTGTCCTGCACAAAATTGGAGGAACTGGAACTTTTGTCTTCCTCTTTGCACAGGTGGTTTGATTTAAATGTCCTCATAAATGCAGGGTCAAAGACTCCAGTGTCAACTTGTTATAGTGTTTCTGAAATATTAGATGTGCTCCAGGCAGGTCACAGGTGAGGACAGAAGTTGTATAATGTTCAATTTGTAGAAGAAAAAAGGCTTTTATAAAGAAAATGTTTGACATCGTTTTGTGTCTGTGAAATGATGCAGCACATAACTCAAACTCACCTCAAGCTCACTTTCTTTTCTTCTGTGTCTCTCACCTCTGCCACTGTTGTGTCCAGACAGTGGAGCTTAGTGACTGTGAGAAGACCCAGGCTCTGGCCCTGCAAGTGCTGCTGTCTCTGTCCAAATTTAACCAACACCGCATCCACGAAATGGACTGTTACCATGGTTACTCCATGATCCATCAAGTCCTGATCAAGCCCAAATGCATCGTAGGATATCATATGTTGAAAGTGAGTCACACCTTGAACTCTCCCGTCCCTGCAGCCTCAGCTGATGCAGCGCGGTAAAACATTTCCTCCCATCACTTGTTTTTGCCATGAATCTGATCCAGCCCGACACAGTGGTGCCTCTCTGAGCCGGTGTTGGTGACCCTGCTGTTACTTGACCCTCTGGCTGTGTCTGTAATTGAGCTGTGTGATGGCTCTGGCTGAAATGGATTCTGTCTGACTTGATGAAACACTGAGCTCCTGCAGAGCAGCACAGCAACTGATTGCATTTGTCACTTTAGGCTTCCGCGTTCTGTATTGTATAGCATAGAGCTGCACTGATTAGTGACATTAAACACCCATAATGGTTCCTATATAAAAGGGCCACGCTTTGCCGCAGTTCTTAATAGCTCCCAATTATACTTTCCACTTCATGCTGTAAAGAAATCAGATTCTGGTTACTCTCTCAAAACTCAGGTAGTTACATTGTTAACCTGTATCAGAAGGTTAAACTGAGCACAAGACTGCAAGCTTCTATTTTATAGTACTACAGTCTGCCAGAGACATAAAGGACTGCAAGATTTATAACCACTGCAGTGAATCTGGTCACAAATGATATTCTTTGATCAATACAGACAGGCCTGCTCGTGGAGTAAATGGAATTAGTTTTGACTGAGCTGACTGAATGATAAGCACTCCAAAAATTTCATGGAGAATATATTGATTTTCCTCCTGCGTGAGGTTCTGCACTAGTGATTATCAATGTGTCGAGGTATGTTTCTGATGAGAGCGAACGGTGCTCTGTGAGTTATTACTACAGAAACCCTATAGAAGCAGCTGTGTTTCTGACTGCCACATTCTGTCTTCCTAGACTTTACTTGATGGGTGTTGCAGTGGACCCGTCCTCATCCTCGGGGAAGACGGTCAGTTCCGTTTGGACACGGAGTCGGCCGCTGTGGTGCAGGATTTAAGGCTTCTCTCAGACATTCTGCTGGACTGGAAGATTTGGGCCAAGGCTGAGGTAAACTCTACAACTAAATGTAATGTAAGAGGAGCATTAAATGTAACCAGCACGTGGTCTGGCCTACCATAGTTTCAGTCCAGCCGGCATTAATCAGGTACAGAAGCAGCATCCATGTATGCACACACGTGCACATCCACCAGAAAGATTTGAATCATCCAATCAGAGCATACTGGCTGATGAACGTTTTGCCCATGCATATGCCATTAATCAGGTGATACTGATTAAAAAAAAACATCAGTGTAACAGAATAGTATTATAAAGTATAACGTCTAAATGTTTTTTTTCAAAATAAGTCACACAATTAATAAAATATCCTGTAAACATCACGAATGAATAAATATAATAAATATTTTTCACAAATTTATAGAATTACTTTTCTACAGTGAGTTACGTCAATTGTTCAGCAATAAATATAAAACGGTGAAGACACGCGGGAAAGGGCGACAGGTCGGGAATTGAACCTGCGCCGCCCGCACTGCCACGCAGCATATATGGTCGCCTGCTCACGCCCTGAGCCACCCTGGTGCCCAAATATACTATTTTTTAAATGACGTCAAAGAGGCACCAACTGCATCACCACACTACCTCCAGAAAGACAAATATAATATCCTGTTTTGGTTTTGCTTTTTTTATTATTGATGGAACATTAAATCAGAAGCAAACATGTTACCGACATCCTCATCCAAAAACAAAGTCCACTGTGTTTCCTGTTTTACTTTGAAGGGGAGTGTCGGTGCTGTTAGCCCAGCCATCATGTGATGAAAACCATTTAATATTTATATATTTTCGTTGTCATTCTCTGTTCGTGTTAGTGCGGCGTGTGGGAAACGCTGCTCGCTGCCTTGGAGATCCTCATCAGGGTTCACCACCCTCATCAGGTCTTCAACATCCGTCAGTTCCTCAGGGCTGAAGTAGTGCATCGCTTCCTGCTCACCTGTCAGGTGTTACAGGTAGGTCCCTGCCATAGAGCTGCTGTCACATGCCCTTCCTCTTCTCTGAATCTTTTTTTTTCTTAAATAAGAACAAAACAGAACCAGCATGTTTGTTTTAAGGAACATCGGGATGAGCATCTCACAGCGATCCCGCAGGAAGTGTGTTTGTCATTCATCAAAATCATCCAGGAAGTCCTCGGGTCTCCTCCGGACATGGATCTGCTAAAACTGATCTACAACTTCCTGCTCGCTGTTCACCCACCTACCAACACCTACGTCTGCCACACTCCATCCACCTTCTACTTCTCACTGCACATAGGTGAGGAAGCGGTGCAGCTGAACGCAGCGCCTCCGTATCAGAGAGCCATTAATTTGATGCACTGTGTTCCTTTGTCTGCCTGTCAGATGGGAAGCTGTACCAGGAGAAGGTGCAGTCCATTATGTACCTGAGACACTCCAACAGTGGAGGAAAGTCTGCCAGCAGCTCCGTGGTGTCGCTCTCCCCAACTGTTTTCGCCGATGCTCCCCACGATGGTACAGCTGCTCCAACTAAGCAACACTGACCTTAATGCAGTGCCAGAACCCCAACACAGTACATAATTAAAAACAGACCTCAGGTTGTTGCTTAGAATGATATTATAAACTGAATGCTCAGCAGTGCTTTTATGAGTGTATGTGCCTCTAACAAGGGAAATTGGTTTAACATTTTTAGTGCTGTATCAGCCAGATTTTTTTTATTTTTTCCTCTCTGTGATGAATTGGTCTCAAGTTTTATTTTAAGAACTTAATGTAAACATCATTACTTGTGGGGGGGGGGCTGATGCATGAGTATTAGGTCATTATAGGACTCCCTCCCAACCTCCTCCTCTACTGTTCGCTTTTATAAAGACTTTATGTAACTGCAGCTCGCTGTAGTTCTAGCAGAGCCGCTCTTTGAATAAATATTGCTACATTTTATTACTGTATCATTTTAGCTTTCTTGATGGAGCTTTTATTGTTCTTAGTTTTACATTTATGGGCCCATTTTCTCAACACAGTGTTGCTTTTTGATTTCATTTTCATTTTAAGTTAAATGCTTGTATACCTTTGCTAAAAGTATCTGTAAATGAAGGATTTCTACAGTAGTTTGTGATAAATTCAACAGTGCAGGAACAGTTTTCCTTTCTTGGACCAGCCCTGTGTACACGTGCTGTTTGAAGCATGTCTCTCATGTTTTCCAGGCCATCTCCATGCTCCTTCCCTTGAACACGGAGGTGATGAGCAGTCATTACGTGCCCCTAGTCTGGGGCCGTCTCCATACTCCTCGCCTCTACTGACGCCTCGACTCGGACACGGCAGCTCGAATGAGGCAGGCGAAGGTGACGGGGTCTCCCTCGCCACTCAGCAGGCTCTCGGAAGCACAGAGACGCTCAAGAAGGGCGGAGGTGATGAGCAGCTCCTCAGCAGCTGTGAATCTGCCAAGACGATCTGTGAGGACAAGGACGCAGGTGAGGGAGCAGCGCCGCGCACCCCATCCATCAGTGTGGAAGAGGAAACAGCGGAGGTTGACAGCCTGGCAGAGGGGAGCGTTGGGGTGGCAGAGTCCGAGGACAGATTCGAGTGGGTCGGTGACGAGGCACCGCGCCGCCCCGACAGCCTGAAAGGTATCCAGTCCTTCCAGAGGAGCCACAGCAATCTGGCCAGTCTGGGTCTGGCCTTCCCAGCTCCAAATGGCTCACTGACAATCAGCCGGTGGCCCACTGCAGCTGACCGGAGCTCCATGCCCGAAGACTGGGAAAGCTACACCTACTCTCCTGGCTATGAGAGGGCCCAGAGCAAGACTGAGTCCAATGACAAGTATGTAGTTGTTTTCAGCATGGCAGCTTGTTGTCCAGTATTCTGTATACTGTGAATCAGGAAAGGATGTTTTGAGTGCTCATTATCATAACTAATTATAATATTCTTTTATGCAGCCCATACCAAACTTAGTGAGCAACAGTTTATCTAAATCCATGTCCGTGCGGGTTTAGCTCTGAATCTGTCACCGGAAAAGTCGCACGTCTGATAAAGACCAGAGGCAGGATTTGCATAATCTTCATAAAGCATTTGCTTCGAGTAATAATCCTCAGCCAACTGTGACAATGATTTGTATTTCAGTGATATTTTCGGCTTATTCCTCCTTGTCACCTGCTAACTTAAGCTTATGGTGTTTTTGTGGGGTTTTTTTTGTAATAAAAGGTTCTTTGTAATTTTTCTGTCACTGAGTATGTTCTCATCAGGCATAATGTGGGCTGTCCGACATTTAGATATTGGCTTTTATTGAGGAATTTCAAGCAATGCTGAAAACTTTTAAGAAAAACGACGTGTGGTAGACGTTTGCGTTACAATCTGACTGCTCAGATTGTGTTTATGAAAATCTATGTTTTTAAATAGGAGCCCTATTTATGGACTGAGTGCAGCACATCCTCTCCCGTCATCAATCAAATTTCTATACTACCATGATGCTAATTTCATTGTATTGATGCATTATAGATTAAATTCAATAGTCTGTCTGTGCTCTATTTTCTTAATGTCATTTTGAGAGCTCCGCATGAGGGAATCTGAGTAGTTGTTGCACAGTGGCATTGATATTTATTTCGGGTTTCTTAGGAACAGTACTGAGGATTGCCTGGTGCTGATCGGCTGTGGGCTCTATGATCTTCTGAGGGGTGTCTTGCTACTGTTGCCTGACCTCATGCTTGAAGAGGTGATGGACAAACTCATCCAGCCGGAGGCCCTCATTGTCCTGGTCAATCACTCATCACCGCTCATCCAGCAAGGAGTCATGAAGGTTGGTTTCCCCTTTGACACGGCTGACGTACTGAACAGCAGGGGGTCTGATTCTGCACAGGAGCTCATTTTTACCTCAGTAGTATCCACACAATACTGTCGCCTTTTGCAGGATATTTTGGCTCGTTGCCATTCCAACAAGTCATATTTACACATCGTTTTTGTGTTTTGCACTTTTTTTTCTCGGATATCACTGAGATAACACCGAGCTTTTATAGAAAGCTGGGAACAGCTTGGACAGGCTGAACACTGCTTTTTTCCTTTAATGCTAGAAAATCCCATCAAAACAGTAAAATCAGTAATGCTTTTGTCACTGAATACGCTTTAGTTTTCTTCAGTTTGTTTTTAAATAATATAAAGTAGATGGTTACTGCAGGTAAAAATGTTTAACTTGTAAATGGTGCCTCTTAGAAAAGCCTTACATTGAGCCCTCTAATTTTCTATTAATTAGTCCAAAATGATCTGGGCATATCCCTCCTAAAATCTGGCACTCATGTTTCCTGTGGAGCATGAAGGCAGCACTACAACTCAAGTTTGAGAGGCAAAACGATGCAACAGCTGTTGATACAACAAATAGGAGAATTGCCTGTCTGGCATAGACGCAGCATGCCGCTTAGCGTTTAAGTATCTATAGTCTGCACACATGTGCATGACGATGAAAGTACCGACTTTTAATGTCTAAAATTAAATAAACTCCTTTATAACTGGCAGGGACTATAGTTTTCTTAAATGGCATACACATCTTATAAGATATCTGTGCTGACAGGCATAATTAATTTTGCTCCTCTCTCCCAGCTGCTGGATGCCTATTTCAGCAGAGCTCTTAAGGAGCAGAAGGAGAAGTTTCTCAAGAATCACGGCTTCTCACTGCTGGCCAACCAGCTGTACATCCACCAAGGCAGCCAGGGGCTCCTCGAATGCTTCTTGGAGATGCTGTTTGGACGGCCGGTGGGCCTGGAGGAAGAGTGAGTCAATACGCAACATCCACCGCACCACAGGCTTATGATTGCACATTAATATGTATAGAACTGTGTGCAGTATGAATGATGTTTGTGCTGCATTGTTCTTGTATTTCTTTCTAGTCTGGACCTGGAGGAAATGGAAAATATCTCACCCTTCAGAAAGCGCTGCATCATCCCAGTGTTGGGTCTTATTGAAAACTCCCTCTATGAGAACTCTTTGGTGCACAACATCCTGTGTATGCTGCTGCAGCTCATCAATGCCTGCCCCAAGCTGGCAGACATCCTGCTCGACCATGGGCTTCTCTACGTGCTTTTTAACACCCTCTCTACCCTCAATGGCATGGAGAACGGGTACGGCTGCCAGAACAGGGGATGATTCATTCGCACACCTCCACGGGTTCATAGCTATTGTGTTGAACCTTTGAGCCAAGAATTAAATCATTAATCCTCTTATTGTTGGTTGATCTGGCACATGTGAGTGGTAGACTGACTTCATATTTTCTTGTTTTTCTTGTCCTGCCTCTGTAGTATTCCCTTGAATGACTACAAACTCCTGGTGTGTGACATCCAGCAGATGCTTGTAGCTGTGACTATTCACTCCTGCAGCTCCTCTGGGTCCCAGTACTTCCGCATCATCGAAGACCTCATTACCTTGCTGGGTTTCATGCAGACCAGCAAGATGCGTCGCACACAGGGTGAGGACCAGATTTCAATACACGTGCAAAAACACATCGGTCTTGTCATCTCCCGTGCTCTGCGGTTGTGGATGATATCAAGCTGTCAAGCATGGCTACAGAAACAAATAGGGCTGTCACTTCATTATCTCCATCTGCAGAGTGGAAACTCATTTGAGAAATATCTCCCATTTTCATCTCCCCACCAAATGGTTTTCTCTCATTTTCCCTTTATTTGCTCTCTGAAAAATCTCTCTCCCTCCTCTTCCCCATTAGCACTTACTTCCTCGCTATATTTATGATCTGATATCATCCTTCTGTGATCACAGAAGCATTAGAATAGCATTATGAATCTGCACCCTTTTAGTTTTGGTTATTTTTTATTTCACATATTCTCAAATGTATTATTGCCATTGCGAAGTCCCATGCAAAAAGGCATTTTTGTATCTTATGCTTAATTTCTCTTAATTGCGCAACATTTTGCAATTTGCTCACTTCAGCTTAATGATTGTGTCCTTGCTAATGAGGTGTGTGTGTGTTCACTGCATGAGGCTACCTGTGCTGCTTTTGTTGACACGTCTGTCCTGTTGCTTGTAATTTTAGTGGTGTCATATTAGTTGTAAAACTGACCAGCCTATCAGATATCAGATTTTGGCTCTGAAGTTGGTGATCAGTGTGTTTTTTCAGATGAATCCTGCCCACTAAACACCAGTGCGACGAGCGTGACCTTGAAGCTCTCGAGTCACCCATCAGAAGCATCGGGTCAGGCTCTAACACGACTGCAATCTTTGTGTTTTCCCAGAGATGGCTGTGGCTTTGCAGTTCCGCGTCCTTCAGTCAGCGATTGAGTTCATAAAGACGACAGCCAACCAGGAACCTCAGAAGCTGAGCAGTTCTGTTAACGCCCCGACCTCTCCGCATCACGCCATCTACCAGAAACGCAAGAGCATCGCTGGTGAGTGTTTCGAGCCGACACTGTAAAGACCCGGTCTGCTTCGGTGCTGCTGAGGTAGAAATGTGTCTGTTTATTGATCTTCTCCTCATCCCCACCTGAAGGTTCCATTGCCATCAAAGACTCCATTATCCCACGCATCCCCAGACAGCACTACTGCTCCTATGGCCAGATCCCCTTGTCCCCTCCATTCAGCTTCCTGTCCCAGGACTCCCCCCTCCCTTCCCCCACCGGAGCTCCATCCTACATGCTCCACTGTGACGCAGGTAGCTGGGACTGCAGTCCACAGCGGAGAACATGCTCCCTGTCGTGGGGCATGTTTCCCTCTTATGCAGTGAACTCACTCCATCCCCAGGTTCTCACCCTGGGGGTTAATTTGCCCGGTACCCCTGTGCGTTACTGGTGCCTCCTCCGTGTGCGTTCAAATGCTTAACTAAATAAGTGTTAAGCATTCCAGCACAGATGACTTAATAATTTTCTCTTTACCAAAACGTGTGTGCTTAACCTTTCTGAAAAAGTGCAGATTATCCCAGGCTACCAATTTCATAACCACATTCAGGCACTTTCCAATTTCTCCTCGTAGGTCGGCGCCGGTTCTCTCTGGCCCAGACCGACTCTCTCCTGATGCGAATGCGATCTGTAGCCAGCGACGAGCTCAACCAGATGATGCAGAGGAGGATGAGCCAGGAAAACCCCATTCGTGCCAGCGAGACCGAGTTTGTTCAACGCCTGCAGAGGCTTGTGGTTCTTGCCGTTAACAGACTCATTTACCACGGTACATGACCTGGTCTTTCTTTGAATGATCCCCTCTAAGCCGTACACTGTCTAACCCTGCTTCTGTTCACTCTCGTTTCAGATGTGAGTCAAGATTTATTTGACCTGCTGAATATTCCAGAGTGTCCCGACCAACAGCTTTTCACACCAGATCCAGCCGATCAACCGCACGATGACGGCGGCTCTGCTTCTGTGCCGCACTCTCCGACCCCCTTCACTCTGCCACCAGCCAGTAAGAAGAGTTTCCAGGAGGACATCCTGCAGCTCATGATGGATGGGATCAAAGTCAGCCTGGTATGACGGTCCAGAAGAAGCTTTTTCGTGCTTTAGAAGCTGTTATTTGTAAAGCTTTGCTTTGAGCGCTGTAACGTTCGATTGCTGGTGTGACTCCACAGGGCAGCTCAGGTCGCGGTGGAGCCCCGCATCAGCAGTGGCGACGGATCCTGTGGTCCTGTCGAGACACTTTTCGGGTCCAAATAGGCCGTCTGCTGGTGCACACTCTTAGCCCTGCACTTCCTCTATCTGACAGGAAGGAGGCACTTCAGTTTGTGTTTGATCCCAAGCATTTGGATATCCTCAAAGAGAGCCTCAGCCCTGGACTAGAGGTGAATGTGAACTCTATTTCTCACCTTGTGTGTCAGCTTGGCCTTCAACTGCCAATTAGACCCTAAAATTAGCTATTTGTGTTCATTTTAATCTATGTAATGGAGAAATCATGGATTGGTTTCAGAATTTTTATTATTATTGTTCCTACAGAAAAGTTTTCCTAACTTTGACTTAAAAAGTAAAAAAATTTGGTGTCTTTCACTGTTCATCCCCCCGTCAGGCTTTACAGAAAGCTCGATAAGGCTTGGCTCCTTTAAACCGCTGCCTTACCTCAGACATGTATAAACCTTTAATCTGCACGTTCTTTTCTCTCAGCATGGACCAAAGTTGTCACTGTACCTGTACGAGATGCTGCACGATCACAGGGATAACCTCACCAAAGAAGAGCAGAGCGCCGTGGGTGTATTCATGACCTCTCTCAAGCTCTGTGGTCATCGCTGCATCCCACCCAACGCTCCACACAAACAAGACTTGCTCAAGGCCATAAAAGAGGTACATCCTACACGGTCATTGTCAAATGGTCATTGTTAAAGGAAAGGGCAGCAGCTTCCGGGCTGTATGAAGTCAGACCTAATTCACCCGGTTTCCCTTCAGCTGTATGAAATATATCAACTTTTGTGCAAACAGAAAGTCTCAGTCTTTGATAAATGCTAAGTGCAGCCTGTCAGGTTTTCTTATTATCCAGATAAATTTGTTTACCTACAACTTAATTCCCACAGGAAAAATTCAAGTATGAAGCAGAAGAGAAAACAAGTAAAGTGGCATGGGAAAAGAAAATGGCAAACTCTCAGAGGAAGTGAGTAGGCTTTTTTTTCCTGTTCTGTGATTGATGTTAAATGGAAGAATCATATCTTAGCTTTATTTTATTTTATTTTATTTTATTCACTCACTCTTTTTATTCCTCAACAGTCTTATCCAGAGGCTGGATGGAAAGTCAAAGGATATATCCAAGATTGCAGCTGATATCACTCAGACTGTGTCCCTCCGGCAGGGCATGGAGAGAAAGAAAGTCATCCAGCACATCAGGGGCCTCTACAAGACCGACCTCAGTGCCAGCCGCCACTGGCAGGAGCTGGTGCAACAGCTCACACACGACCGGTGGGTGTCGTGTGTGGTCTTCATCACTGCTCCTGTCATTCTCACTGTGGTTACTTTGTAATTGGTTACAGCTGAGCTTCAGTTGCCCGTGAATACGTGCACGTGAATAAAAATAAATGCATCCCTGTGAGACCTGCAAAGCTTTCTTGTGTTTGAGCGCATTGTTTCTTTTTTCTAGAGCGGTTTGGTACGATCAGACGTCCTACCCGACTTCCTGGCAGCTGGATCCCACCGAAGGCCCGAACCGGGAGCGACGGCGGCTACAGAGATGCTACCTCACCATCCCCAATAAATACCTGCTCAAAGACCGACGCAAGTCTGAAGGTGGTGAAAGGCTCTTTGGCAAAACTTAGTGCAGCACTGGTATTTCTTTGATGCCAACATTTTATTTTTTTATAGAAACTGTGAAGCCACCACTGTCCTTCCTATTTGAAGATAAGACTCACTCCTCCTTCTCCTCCACTGTCAAAGACAAAGCCACCAGCGAATCCATCAGGTATAACATTGTGCTTCTCTCTTGCCTAAGCAGTCTCACAAAACCAGGATGATTCAGAGAAGACATGACACTACATGACTTGTCTCTATGCTTTATTCAAATGGAGTCTCTTGTCCTCAGGTTCACCAGACGCTGCATCAGTGTTGCCCCTTCCAGAGAAACAGCAGGGGAGCTACTTCTGGGTAAGACACGTCCTCTGCCCACAGCTGCTCCATGCTCCATAATCTGCTCTCTCTGAGGCGCTACGGAGTACGGCTCCACCATCACAAACACAAGCGTTTGCTATTTATTCACTCAAGGAAGTGTTTGTTTTTCTTGCGCTTAGTACAGCAAATCTCACTCACCCTACGCTGTCTCATAGGAAAGAGTGGGATGTACTTTGTGGAGGACAATGCTGCCGACGCTCATGACAACCAGGTAAAGCCAGAGGACGGTTAAGGCGTGTTCCCTGCCAGAGGAATGACAATAATTTCTGCAGTGATTTCAGCCTGGCTGCTCAGCACCGGATTTGTTTGTGTGTCTGAACAGAGCCTTCACGGGGAGACCGAGGCGCCTTCTTTCTCCTGGACGTACGAGGAGATCAAGGAGGTGCACAAGAGATGGTGGCAGCTAAGAGACAACGCTGTGGAGATATTCCTCACCAACGGCAGGACGCTGCTTTTGGCTTTCGACAACACCAAGGTGAGGCGAGTCAGAGGGAATCTGAATAAAAGAAATAAAGCTGTCAGTGGAAGGTTTGATATTTGCACAACAAATGCTCAGAGTGCTCGCGATTAATAAACATTCCACGTTGTTTACTTTAGCTGTTTAACATCATTTTTACAAAGTGCTAACTGGACTAAACTACCCAGCAGATTTCAAGAGGGAAAATCGAGTCTGTGCTTCATCTGAATATTAAAATGTAACCACGCAGGATGGACCGTTTAGAAATGATAAGACAAAGAAGCTGATGGTCAAAGAGGAAGATCGGACAGAATCGCACAGTTTCAGGAGATAAACTAAATGCTGTGAGAGTTAATTGTTGAATAGCCTTTTTTGGCATTCTGCTCCCGGTACCTCAGGCTCTGTAGTGCTCTGTGCGAGAAATCCATCATGACGATGAGTCCTGATAATAAGATTCAGTACCATCACGCTCTGCTGTGAAAATATATCATTATTTTGCAGTACTTTAAAGTGATATACTGAAAGAAAGTTACAATATGGTCGGACAGATGGCTTATGGCTCATACTTATAATTCAGAAAAATCAAAGGACGTGCAGAACTGCTGAGCACATGAAAGCCAGACAGATAATGTGTGCTGTTCAGATTCTTTTTTTTTCCTGAACAAGGCAGCAAGAAAAGTTTTCCATTTTTCTTGTGCATTTATTCCAAGTTTAGAAAGAATATGTAATTTTTTTTACACTGCAAATGTTTGCATGCTAAACTTGGGAGAGGATCATCATGATGCAATATATAATAGTTGAGTGTTTAATGTCTTTTTAATTGTACAGTATTGTAACGTAGTGATGGCAGAATCTGAGGCTGGAAGAAGCGTTTTAATGACTCAAACTAAATCGGAGTGATCGAATTGTTTTGTGTGGATTAGCTTTCAGATTATATTTGCAAGTTCTTCCATGTTTAAGTCCCTAAACCGCATCGTCTCTGCTCTGGCTTCAGTTCCGAGACGACGTCTACCACAACATATTGACCTCTGACCTTCCCAACCTGCTGGAGCACGGAAACATCACGGCGCTCACGCAGCTTTGGGGCTCAGGTCAGATCTCCAACTTCGAGTACCTCACGCATCTCAACAAGCACGCCGGCCGCTCCTTCAACGACCTCATGCAGTACCCGGTGTTCCCCTTCATCCTGCGGGATTACACCAGCGAGACTCTCGACCTGCAGGAGTCAAGCATCTACAGGTCCGTGCTGGCTGGCAAATCCTTTCCTGACTCAGGAAATGCATTTAAAGTCATAAGTCACATTTTATCACAAGGGGATTTAAATGCAAATTTACATCTATGATAGTTAAAATAAGCTTTATGAGTGAATCGCTTTCAGATAATCTGTGTTCCTCCTGTTTAAAGCTTTTCTATAAAAGTATTAGGATGAATCCAGAAAAACGTGAAACTGACATTATATTTTTTGATGAACACTCATTTCCAATAAAAAAATAATGGCTGCATTTGTCACCGTTGACCCCTGTGGCTCAGTAGTTGTTTGCTTACACATTTTAATGCAGGAACTTAAGCAAACCCATCGCCGTCCAGTCAAAAGAGAAAGAAGATCGTTACGTGGATAATTACAGGGTAAGTCCTTGTGTATATTTTAGCATCTGTTACTTGAGTGTTTTGCATATTCCAGAAGTAAAACCTGCTGACGTGCGCACGTTTGTCATGCAGTACCTGGAGGAGGAATACAAGAAGGGCATCCGTGAGGACGACCCCATGCCTCCCGTCCAGCCTTACCACTACGGCTCACATTACTCCAACAGCGGCACTGTGCTGCACTTCCTGGTTCGGATGCCCCCTTTTACAAAGATGTTCCTCGCCTACCAGGGTGAGTCGCAGCTTTAAACCTTCCTCAGAATGCAGAAGGAAAGTTGCTCGTGCAAACCACATGAATCTGGAATCGAGCTGCGTGGGTTTTTTATTTTTTGGGCCTTTTAAATGAATGAGCATCTTTAATGATGATATATTGACCAAAAAGTGGATTATGTATTTTATTAAGGCTGACTGTGACACAGTGCACTCAGATCTAACGAAACGTTGCAGTGTCTGTGTTATTGCTTCATGCACGAGCCATGAAAGCTTGCTTCATCTTTAGACTTCGCTCTGATCAGCTCCTCACCCTCACCCTTCTCATTTCTTTCTCTTTCTCCGGTGTTAATTTATTTCGCATTCATCTGATCCTCCGAGGCATCTTTTTATGTGATTTGTAAATGTATTCAGTGAGAGCGGTGTTTGAGGTCATGAAAGGAGATGTTTTCAATCAGTGAGTTGAATCTGTAATTAGACTGTCTCCGGCCTTAATCAGACCAGAGCTTTGATATCCCGGACCGGACTTTTCACTCCATGAACACCACGTGGCGTCTGTCGTCCTACGAGTCCATGACTGATGTCAAAGAGCTCATCCCGGAGTTTTTCTACCTCCCCGAATTCCTGGTTAACAGAGAAGGTAATTAGCTTCCGTTTTCCCTTTTGTAAACCTTTATGCAGCTTTCATTGTCTGATGGTTTTTCTTTTCTTTTCTTTTTGCCTGAGTAGGTTTTGATTTTGGGGTTCGTCAGAATGGCGAGAGGGTGAACCATGTGAATTTACCTCCGTGGGCTCGCAACGACCCACGTCTGTTCATCCTGATCCATCGACAGGCACTAGAGTCCGACCAGGTCTCCCAGACACTGTGTCAGTGGATCGATCTGGTGTTCGGCCTCAAGCAGAAAGGCAAAGCAGCAGTACAGGCCATCAATGTCTTCCACCCAGCTGTAAGTAGCTCTTCATTCTCACATTTTCTTGACGTTAGTGAAAAAAAATCACCCACACCAGTTTCATATCACTTTTTTGCAGACCTATTTTGGCATGGATGTTTCGGCTGTAGAAGACCCCGTCCAGCGACGGGCCCTGGAGACGATGATCAAGACATACGGGCAGACACCCCGGCAGCTCTTTAATGCCTCTCATGTCAGCAGGGCAAGCACCAAACTCATGGAGGGGGAACTGCCGGCAGCCATGGGCCTCCTGGTTCAGCTGGCCTTCAGAGAAAGTAGAGAACCAGTCAAGGAAATCGTCTGCCCGGTAATCAACTGTGGTGTTTGTGACTCTGGCAGCCTGATGTGCGCTGAGCAAGACATGACTTAAATCACCACCCATGAAATGGTCTGCTCCTCACCTAGCAATTTTCTCGTCCTCCCCCCGCAGAGTCCACTGCCTTGGATCAAAGGTCTAAAGTGGGGCGAGTATGTGGGCTCACCTTCCGCTCCGGACCCGGTGGTGTGTTTCAGTCAGCCGCACGGGGAGAAGTTCGGATCCCTGCTGGCTCTGCCGACGCGAGCCATCTGCGGCCTCTCCAGCAAGTTCTGCCTCATGATGATTTACAGCAAGGAGCAGGGTAGGAAGCCCAAGATTCATTCCAGGAAGTATTGCACAGGTCTCCTGCTGACTCCCATTAAGTTTATGCTCTCTGCTCTGTAGGTGTGCGGAGCATGCACAGCACAGACATCCAGTGGTCGGCCATCTTGAGCTGGGGCTATGCGGACAACATATTGAGGCTGAAGAGCAAGCAGAGCGAGCCACCTATCAACTTCATTCAGTGTTCACAGCTTCACCAGGTACGCATGAGTTTATGCTTCGACAAATCCTGGCCACCTGTTATGTAAGAATCGTTTGGCCTTTGGTCTGCGCTGCTCTGCGGCGAGGCTCGACCCTCTCCTCCATCCATCCGCCTGTCTCCCTCTCCTCCAGGTGACCAGCTGCGCCTGGGTGCCCGATGGCTGCCAGCTATTTACGGGTAGCAAGTGTGGAGTCATCACCGCCTACAGCAACCGCTTCACCAGCACCACGGTGGGTTTCCATGGCGACGTCCCCCTCTAACCTTCCGCCTCCACACGAACACCCAAATCGCCCACCCACCACCCATTACACCCCCACCCCCCTCCTCTGCTTTAGGCAGCCTCACCGTGCTCAAACGCTCAGCTTCATTAGTCACATCACAGCTGCCCTTGAAGCACATTTCCACAGAGCCCATAAGCAGGATTAGGGGTCTCGGAGTTCAGTCATCAGAGAAGCTTTCAGACTTTCTCAGTGCCCACCAGCAGGCATGTAGATTTGCTGTTTATCTGTCTCTGAAGGGCATTCCAGCGGCTGCTGATGGGCAATTTGAAATTAATTAATGGCGTTTTTAGGAAACGTTAAGAGCGAGCCACCATATGCATGAGTCACAGATACATTTAGCTCTGTTTTTCTTCTGTATACAGTCTCTAACACATCTGGATTTCCTTCCAAAGCCATCGGAGATGGAGGTGGAATCTCAGGTTCACCTGTACGGGCACACGGGGGAAGTCACCAGCCTGTTTGTCTGCAAACCCTACAGCATCCTCATCAGTGTGAGCGATGATGGCACCTGCATCCTCTGGGACCTCAACAGGTCAGTGTGTTTGAAAAGATAAACAACAAAAACAGATGCATTATGTAGAGTTTGTGTGGTTTCTGAGCTCTTCTGTGTTCTTCAGACTTTGTTATGTACAAAGTCTCACAGGCCACAAAAGCCCGGTGATGGCCGTGTCGGCCAGCGAGACCACGGGGGACATTGCAACAGTGTGTGACTCAGGTGGGGGTGGGGGCTTCGTCTTGCATAGCCTCGGCGTTTATTGTGTCTCATCTTCATCTTACTGAAGTGTCTTTTGGTCCTTGGTGTGAGTTATGGCTCCTTTTTTTATGTTTCCAGAGGGTGGAGGCAGCGACCTTCGCCTGTGGACGGTGAATGGAGACCTGATTGGCCACGTCCACTGCAGAGAGATCATCTGTTCTCTGGCTTTCTCCAACCAGCCGGAGGGTGTGTCTGTCAATGTCATCGCTGGTGGTCTGGAGAACGGCGTTGTCAGGTAGGCGAAGCTTTTCTTTTGCTTTTGTGTTTATGCTCTTCTTGCTCTAAGGCCACTGAAGGGATCTTACTGATCACCGCTTTTACCTCTGAAATGTTCTCAGGTTATGGAGCACCTGGGATTTGAAACCAGTGAGAGAGATCACCTTTCCCAAATCTAGCAAGCCCATCATCAGGTTTGTTAACCACACACTGTTCTTAGTATTTCTGTATGATGCCTCTTGCCGCCACCCATGCTCTTCATCATTAAAAGTCTAATAATGTCCTCTCCTGTCTACCTCAGCCTGACATACTCGTGTGACGGCCACCACCTTTACACGGCCAACAGCGAGGGCACGGTGATGGCGTGGTGTCGGCGGGACCAGCAGCGAATGAAGCTGCCCATGTTCTACTCCTTCCTGAGCAGCTATGCTGCAGGCTGAGTGTTTGTGTGATGTTTGCTCTTGTCCAGTTCTCAGCAAGAGGACCTCCCCTCCTCCTCCTCCTCTTCTTCTTCCTGTCTGCACTGACAGGGAGGAGGACATGTCAGCATGGCTTCAAAACTCTCTGAACCCTCCCTGTCTTTTAAATAAAGCCATCCCCAGCTAAGCAAACTACCGCTGCCACTCCCAGCATCAAGAAATGATTATGAAAATAGTATTATATGTACATAAGTATATATTTATAAACATATCGAAATGGACTCTTGGAGGAATGGATGAATATTTGGCTGAGGCTGCAACAGACACTTTATACGAGATGAGTGTGTTTCATTTGTTGAGTCTTTAATTCCTGCTGTTGTGTTTCTGTTGTGCAAAGATATTTGCCTGATGTTGATTTAACCGTTTCCTGGTAAGCTGCTACCGTCTGGATGAAGCCAGACCCAAAGTGCGAAGACCCCCGTCTCTCACCTCGGCGGCGCTCACGTCTCCTACAGCGTGCTGTCTGACAGATTGCTGCCCCGGCTCAGTGAGCGCGTCCTGCTGACGCTGCAGTAGCTGCGAGGGAGGGAGCCCCCTCCTCGGCGTCTGTCGCCAGGAGACGTCCCGCTCTGTGGGAGTGAGACGCCCCTCCGCTGTGCTGTCTGCTCCACTCAAGTCTGAACACTAGAGTCACGGACCTGCTTCACTTTGTGTCTGAGCTCGGCGGAGGGACTGGAGGGGACACGACGGGATGAATTGTACCTTGTGTTGCCTGTTGTTGTGTCCTACTTTTGCATGCTAGGATGATGCTGACCTTGACTGTGTGAATGTGGATGTGACATTAGCCGTCATGATGCTCCTTGTTTAAAGGCCTGCCTTGGTTAAATCAGACCATTTACTCTCTTAAAAGCACCCCAGAGGCACATTTTTGACTTGTCTGCCGCTTAAATGCACAAGAACCACTTTCACTACTTTACAGAGCTCGCTGAATTTTGAGAAGGCAATTAACAAACGGAGTTAGATGCTTACGGCTGGAGAAGGAGGAGAGAGTGATTTCCTGAATGCTCCGTGATCCTTCCTGATCTGAGACACTTACTTAGCACCTGTGCAGCATTACTAAAAGGGTGCAGTGGGTGTGGGAGGGTTTAGTAAAGAGCATCAGCTGGAGTCAGCTGATATCCTCTACACTACACTCATCACTCTGGGAAACAGTCCTCCACTCTCTCCTTTACTTAACCCACTCCAGGATCCATGTAGCTTTTCTTTACATTCCCACTTCCTGCACTTACGGTTTCTTAAATGACACATGGCAGTCAGAAGCACTTTTTTTTTTTTTTAAACTCAGCTACTATTCAATTTAAGCAGAGCCAATGATCTGTGGCCTTAACATGAACTGATTTAATTCCACTAATAAATCAAATCCAGAAAGCAATATCAGACACAAACATGCAATAGGTCATGTTTTTGGTACCATGTTTCATATGGGAAGAAACCAGCTGTGAAACAGGTGACTGCAGCACCCTGTGAGGAATAACGTCTTACAGTTCACACTTGACAAAGGGATTATTTCTTATTAACTCTTTACTTTCTCTTATTAACTCGTTCCTTTTCATGTCATTGATCTGTTTTTTGTTTTTTTTTTCACGCTCGTTCTACCTGAACATGATGTTACTGTGTTTGTTTACTGATTACTTGTGTAGGAACATTTCCTCTTTGAAATGTGTGAAGAACTGTGTTTATGTGAACCACAGCCTTCCTCAACCCTCAACCCCAAGTGTATGTTTGTATGGATACTTATTTTTATGTGACGAAATGTGGACGACTACAAAGGCAGGTAGAAAATGTGACAGTAGATTTTCTGACAGGAGGAAATATTTTTCTGTTAATGACTTAAAGCTATGCATAATTTAAGATCACTGTTTTAGGTTGCCTGAGTTGTATTTTGGCCTCTCTGGCTATTTTCTTTTTTTTTTCTTTTTTTTGCAGTTTGGCATTTTTGGAGGTTCCCAATGTTTATTTTTGTTTGTATATATGTATGTGTGTGCATGCGTGCGTGCGTGCGTGTGTATGTTTGAATGAACCAAGTCATAAGCATATTATAAATATATAAAATATATAAATATTTGAAGAAATATTACTACACGATGTTGTTTGACTCCGGTTTTTGTGTGGGTTTAGGGGGGAGGGGTGCGTTCAGGGACATAAAGTAAGCAGAAACTCATGTCGTAGTAAGATCAGAAGCATGAACAGGAAAGAAAAAAAATGAAACCTGTGTATTTAAAAGGTTATCTGGATGTAGGACACGCCACAGAGCGTGTGCAGTATTTACGGATGAGGCCATCAGGGGGACACGGTGATGTCAAAGCTGATGTAAAAAATGAAACGGGGAAGCCTGCAGATCTACGCTGCCTTCCGCAGCAGTAAGGCTAATTAGAAACAGCCGCTCCTAATTTGACTAATAGGCAACGTCGGTGCGTTTACGGCCACTTTGGACAGCTGAAGCACATCCTCGCTCGCTGCTGCCGCCGCGTCCACTGATTGAGTGCTCCCCGCCCCACAGCCTGCATCTGATCGTCATACAGAGGTTTCCCCCCCTGCTGCTGCTGCGTAACATCTCTCCAAGTCCAGCCGTGGTGCTCACCAAGACCTCACCGCTTGGATCTCATCTTCCTACGCGGAATACGCACGAATCACACTGAGCGAGCCGCCGAGGCGAAATTAAAGCCGCTAACATTCACCTCCTCGGGTTCAGTCCAGACCGAAACGAGGCTGGGATTTCCTCTTATCATTTCATATCTGACAGATCTTTTTGTGTGTGTGCGCGCGTGTGTGTATGTGTGTGTGTGTTGGGTGGAGTCAACCCGGAATTCTCCAAATTGGAAAACCACTGGCACATTTCAGGTAGGTCGGCGGCTGCAGCCTACATTAATGTGCTCATAGCCGAGCAATGCAGCGATTTTTTTGTGTTTATCTTCAATGCAAAATCACTGTTTTTTGCCTTGTTTTAATTTTTTTTTCTTACATGATGCACGGTGTGCTGTTTTCTGCTCTAACCAGGGCCGCAGCTCGCTCCGTGTCCACAGATTAAGCTCCTCTTAGAAATATGAGGAGCTCTGCATCAACAATTAGCGTCGTTACATTTGGATAGCACGGCAGCACAGCCCCAAATACAGCCGAGTAACCCTCAGGATGCACGCATCCAGAGGAAACCTAAACGGAGAAGGCCCGATAGCTTCCCTGCGAGGGTGTGATTTAAGCTACAAATTGGCCATAGAGCTGTGGAGGCTGGATGAATGGCACATGAATTTGCCGACTGCCAACATCTGCTTTATTATATCCACCACATATTCATGATTTATAAGCAAATCGATGACAATAACAGTAGTATAATGTCACATTGAGGGAATGGCTTCAGCAGCCCCTCACCTCAGTGGAATGCATCATTTCGTCATGCACATTTTTAGAAAACACATCTGTGGACGCCTTTCTGCTGTGGCTGCCAAACTGGGACATTTCAGCACTGAGAGGGTGGCTCAGGGAGCCTGAAATGGGAGTAAGACTTACAGACTGCATGGATTGATCTACAGAAAGGCTTTTATTTCACTGCAGCTGCCCCCTCATGTGCTGTGAGGTGAAAGTTGAGGGAGGGGGGGGGGGGGTCCCTGTTAAGAACCAGCATAAGC
>VOQJ01020753.1:0-11414 GCA_015052665.1 Apistogramma diplotaenia | reverse complement strand
GGGGGGGGGGGGGGGGGGGGGGGGGGGGGGGCTTCCATCTTCCTTGATAAGGACCGCACAGTCCAGGAAGTGAAAATAAGATGGTGGAGAGGTGTTGTAAAGAAAGCCCCCAAAACACGAGGTTATCCCAGCTGGTCTTTGATCAGCTCAGACGCTCAGGACAGAAGGTGGATGTTAGGGTGTAGATCTGCAGAAGTACTGTAGAGGGGTGTCTATCAACTGTCCTGTAATAAATGACGGAGCTGTATATTGATCGTTATTGTTTAACCAGTTAAATAATCATTCGTGTTTCGGAGCGCTGCTGTCAGTGAGGCTGCAGCCCTGCAGACAGCAGCATCGTCCTTCCTGTTTCTCCGTGTGACAGGAAGCTGTGAAGGACGGCCGCTGACAGCCGCTCTAACCAGCTCAGCTGTCACTTTAAATTTAGACAAACAGCTGTAGTGCAGCCCGTCACAGTAAATTGACATTTAACCACTTGACCGGGGCAGCGAGTAACCACATCCTGCATGGGCGTGGCACAGCAGTCGCTAACTAATGCCTGGCACCTGTCAGGCCCAGTCTGACAGGTATTTGCATGTAACGACTCAACCTTTCAAAAAGGAAGCAGCTGAGTCAAATCCTTTGTTCAGCGCGTCACAGCAGCGCGTCACAGCAGCGTGAGGCCTCCAGCCTTCAGGACATTAGAGACAAATATTCCTCCGTGAAGCGACTCGGTCTGCAAATTCAGCCACATCAGGTCCTTTAAGGTTACTCTGAGATCTTTGTCAGCAGTCTGAGTTTCTGTCCTCGAGTCAGTTGTGGTAGAAATCTTTGGTTTGCTTGGTTTCAGTTTGTTGCCGACTGTGTTTAAAAAAAGGCTCAAGAACCTGAAACATCTTCACGTTTCTTCAGGGTGGTTTAAAATAAATGCCTGAGCTCAGTGTGTCAATGTTAGCTACAACTGATGAACTGCGCTGTCACTGAGCCGCTGTGACCTCGGGGACCTGTATGGATGTCAAAGTTCAGATGTATGCTGGTGTTGGTCCACGCAGAGCTCTGAAAGTCACACCAGTCTTAAACAGGACTCAGTGTAACCGAATGTGACGCAGGTACCTGCAGACGTTCCAAAGAGGCTCTACAGTTTTCCAGATGTGATGGAATTAAGGCATGAATAACCCCTCCCACTCCCACTCCAGAGCGTGACACACCGGTGGTAAATCAGGAGTGAAGCAGAAGTTTAACGTGAGCATCCAAAACAAAAGCTGAGTCAGAGGTTCCAAAGGTTACCTGCAGAGGGAGCAGCTAGAAACATCAAGAGGCCCCAAACAGCACAAGAGAAGATAAAGAAGGTCTGAACGTAGGAGCAGAGGACCGCTCGGACCCACTCGGTGTCTCGGGGAGCAAAATGTGCCGCTCAAAGGCAGCGGTGCTCTACGACACGACAAGTCCATCTTATCCAGGTGGGTTCAAGATTACTGCGGAGGTAACATGGTGACATTACCACCTACTGACCAATCAGTTCTTCTGGACCTGTGCAGCATGGGGGCGGGGTCTAAAGTCTTGGTGTTTCCCTGACGAGCACACTGACAGTTTGCTGCAGCACTAATTGTTTCCATTTTTACAACAAAGATATTTTATGTTTCCATTTGATAATAGGTGGCACTCACAGGGATCATTTTCTGTGAAACAGATCACGTGACCCCTGAAACGCTCCTTTCAGATTGGTCAGACGCTGCCAGGTCTGCTTGTTTCATGTGCACTCGTGGGGGGAAAGTGAGTGATTAACCAGCTTCGTGTTCCGATGTGGATCCAGATAATGCAAAGATGCTCGGGGATGCTGAACTCTTTGTGGACTCACCTTGATGAACTCCAGTTTCAGGTACTCGGGCATCTGGTAGGTCTTACAGACCCTGAAGATGTTCCCGATGATGTCCTCCGGAGAGTAGCCCAGTGCCCACAGCTGCTCCACAACCTTGTAGGCCTCGTCAATGTTCCCATCCACGCAGTGTCCCAGCATGCTTTTCACCATCAGGGGGTGGGGCTCGTCGCACACCTTAAACACATTCTCGCTGTTGATGTAGCCGAAGCCGGAGTGGGTCGACTGCAGGTTGTTCAGCGCCTGGGGAGAAAAGAGAAGAACAGGGTCGGCAAAACCGTGGTCAACCTTTGAGGTAAGCGCCTGACTCTAAGCTCCGCCCCTCACCTGTCTCATGTCCCCCTGTGCGGTGAAGATGATGGCCTCTAGCCCATCGTCAGACACAGAGAGCCGCTCCTTCTCCACCACCTCCTGCAGCCGGGCGAGGATCTGCCCATCGGTCAGTTTGGAGTATCGCAGCACGGCGCAGCGAGACTGGATCGGCTCGATGATTTTATCGGAGGCGTTGCAGGCGAGAGCGAATCGCGTCGTCTTGGAGTAGATCTCCATGATCCTCCTCAGAGCCTGCTGAGCTCCGTCCGTCATGCTGGGAGGGAACATGACAGGTGTAAAAGTGCTCTCACAGGATTTACTGTGACTGAGTCACGGCTGCAGGAGGGTGACGGAGCGAGCTGTCGGCCTCCTGCTCATCAGGTTTTACTTTCAATAAATATCAAAACTATTTTTTATTTACAGGTTTTATAGGGATTATGTCGATCCTAATTGTTACTCCATTTCAGACGTTTAACTTTCACGTTTTATTACTTTACTGGTCTGTTGTTGTTTGACAGAATTATTATCGGTTTCATTATTTTCACTTATTTCACTGGGAACAGAAAGCTGTACTCATGTGTTGCTTAGTGTGCAATTAACTTTAACAAAAAAGTGATTATTGTTTTAAATTTAGAATTAAGCCCCCCAAAAATTCACAGGAGTGGGGGCCGGTTTGTGGGGGTTGCCATGTTGCCCCGCCATCTTGAAAACAGTGGCTGTGCCACCAAAGCACGATTTACAGTAAAGGCGGAGGAGAAGTCGTTCACGTGCTGTGGAGGTACGTTTTCCCGGGATGTGCAGGCCAAATCTTTAACGGTCATACCCATTTTTTATTCCTGATTTAAGTGTTAAAATTTAGTGAATACAAAAATATTTTTGTATTCCGTTATTCCACAATAGTGAAGACGCACCAGCTGGTCGGTCTGTATGAGTTCAGGTCCACATTTAAAGTTTTTGGTCTCTCTTGGACAGGATGGTGCTGGGAGCGGTAAGAAAAGAACTCAGCTGACTGCACTCTAGTGACATCTAGTGGTGATTTTACACACTAACGTTCATGTTGCTTGTTTTTATCTGCAACTGCCATTTAATGATTTTATGAATTCACTTCTGTCTCATTCTGTAGCCTCGTGCTTGTTAGCTGTGTGTTTATCATTCATAAATGCTGTAAATAGATTAATGGGAGTGTCTGTCTGTTGGAAACGTTTGCCTCCTATCTTCAGGTTAACACCTCAGCTCAGATTTTTGATTGTTTTGTGTTTTATTGTTAGAGAAGAGTGGAAATGACTTTTGTCTGGCTTTTAGTTAGACAGCCGCATTTCTTGAGATTTCAGTAAAATAATGACGAAGAGACAAAAACGGATCTTCATTGTGAATAGAAACCATGAATGGAGGAGGGCTGTTAGAGCATCGTATTATCCCGACTTCATGTTACCTTTAAGCTTTTCCATGATGATGATCCAAAGTATTCTACTTTCCTTATTCTCAGAGTTAAAAGCGACTGCACGCCTCGCTGCGTGGTCTTACCTGTCGGCTTCATCTAGAATGATTATCTTGTGCCGTCCTTTGGGCAGCGTGACTTTCTGCTGAGCAAACATCTTGATCTTGTTCCTCACCACATCGATCCCCCTGCAGACACAAATCTCAGTCAGCCCCCAGCTTATCTTGACTAGACCAGCAGTGGTCAGCTGTAGTCCTGAGTGGCACCTCACCTGTCATTGGAGGCGTTCAGCTCCAGCACGGCATCCTTCATTGAGGCTCCCAGGAGAGCGCGGGCCAAACACAAGATGCTGGTGGTTTTTCCTGTGCCTGGAGGACCTAATCACAACATGCACAGCTCACTTTGACTGGCCTCAGTGCTGAAGTTCAACCAGTAAACTAATCTGAATGTTTGTTAATGATTTGTTTTGAAGATAGTGGGTCATTAAGCTACATCAAGTTCACTTCATCCAGAATAACGTCATTATCTGGCTGCACTTAGCCCCTTGAGACCGACAGGTGCTAGCTGCTTTTAAATGCCCTTAGAATTGTAACCACATACAATAATACTTTTATCATATAAACCAGAGGATTTACACTTGCATATCATACATTAACCATGTCCCAGAGCGCTGTGTCCTGTAACAGGTTCAGAAGAATCACACAGAAAGCTCTAATAACCAAACGTCCTCCATGTGCTCCATCATGTGCAGCTATGGCTCTTCTGTAGCTAACATAGTATGTAGCTACAGAAAACGGTTTTCAGTGGGTTAGTGCACTTTTAGCTACCTTATGTAGTTACTGTGGATTACCTTCATACATAGAATAGAATAGAATAGAATAGCCTTTATTGTCATACAGCTGTACAATGAAATTGGAGGGCCACTCCCACTCGGTGCATAGACTAAGATACAAAGTAAAATAAAAAGTTAGAAGATATGTACATTTAAAACAGTGGTGGTAATATGAGTATATACTTATGGATTGATATTGCACGTTACAGAAGTGACAGATATTGTCCGGTGTAGATGATGCTGCAGTTAGTGTGTGTGAGAGTTCAGGGTGGTTATTGCTGTGGGAAAGAAACTGTTCCTGAGTCTGTTTGTTCTGGCTTTGATTTATTTATAATCACGTGTATCTATAATCAGGGTTCTGGAGGTTCTATCGATCTAAAGTGAGTTGAAACATTCTACACGATGGTTCTACAGCATGTGTGAATGTAAAGATATGGTCTGGCAGACTTTTTAAAACTAACTAACCTGACTGGTAGTGTTCATTTAAATCAGTTGGTTTCCTGGTACAGATTAAGCTTATAGGCATAATCCACAAATGTGCAACATAGTTGCGGTCGGGGCCCTTGGAAGCCCATTCCAGAAGCTTAATGTTAGCTGGATTTATCCATTTCAAACCCAGTTTGGATCTGTCTGGGATCATTGCCTCCTGCCGGAGCAGGCAACAGTGTGCAAGTTTAAAATGTCTAGCTGTTGATTGAAGGTAGTCCTCCTTCATTATTCCATCCACTTTGTAGGATGCATCAGCAGAACAGCCTGAGCCTGATGCTGCCACCATCACTGTTAGCAGCTGGTGCAGGGTTTTTAGGCTTGAAGGCCTCAGCTTTACACGTCTCTGTTCAGTGAGTCTATGCATATATTTGATTTTTAACCTTCTGTGGATCAAAGGAAATCCTAAATAAATGTAAACTGTACATTAAAGATGTATGTACAATTCTTCCAGCCTGGACAGTTAAAAGAAATCAAAGAGCCAAAATGACCCTGCCATTCATTCATTCATGTGTGTGTAAACCTTTGACAACAGCTGTATTTAGGATCTAGTTTAATAGGTTTCTGTCTGAGCCCAAAGACAGTGATGCACAGCTGATGTCCACTTTAGTACCTTAGTAATCCTCTACAGCGGGCCTTTAAACTATAACCTGTTCTCACAAGTCTGTAATGTCACCTGGATGGCACCACGATGACCAAATTTCCATCGCATATAACCCGTTAGAATAAACTCAGTGTTCCGGTGCGGTGTGGGAGCTTGAAGTCAGATTGTGTTATTAAATTAATGTTTAAATATTGACTGAAGGTTTTTCTCTGAAACAGGAGGTACAGGAGCCATTTTAAGAGGTTCTAACCGGGGAATCCAACTTTCTGAGTTCTGAGGTTTCTCCTGTCCCACAGGGTTCCCACCCAGCCTGGCAGCAGTCTGGAGAAGGATTATAAGCCTCTATGTGTTCTCAGGCTCTTATATGTGCGGTTCCCACCGTGAGGAGGTCCTTGCTCACCTGCTATGATAATGTTGGGGACGTTTCCCTCTCTGGCGAACACCTCCAGCCGGCTCACAGTCTCCTCGTTTCCCACAATCTCGTTCAGCTTTAGCGGCCGGTATTTCTCCACCCACGGCAGCTCGTAGGCGCTCCCGGAACACTTAGACGAAGACTCCCCAGGCTCCGTGTCCGCCTTCGGTTCGCTTTCTGTCGGTTTGTGCTCAGACTCAGCCTCCGCCATCTCCACCTCCATGATGCCTGACAGCCCGCGAACGGAGTTTTCCCTCCCTGACAACAGCGCCACAGCAAACCGACTCCTCATTGGCTGCGCCTTAGTTGGCGAAGGTCTTGATTGGCTTAGGAAGAACTCGCGATGTTTTACATCCGCCACAGTACAAACGCGAGATGTCAACAAAAACAAAACAAAAAAAGCATAAAAGAGAACTTTTTTATTCGCTTTTAGGAATTTATTTGAATTCTTTTTTATTTATTTCAAGTACAAATATTTATTTTCATTTTATAGATAATCTATTTAAAGACAATACGATTTTTTTTTCAAAGCTGCAACAATTAATTAATGATGTGAGAACAGACGTGTTTTTAACCATTTCATGATGTTAATAACTAAAAAACGTTAATAACTAAAAAACGTATTCCTGCTTCGTTATTGTCAGGATTTTACGCTCTGCTCTGTCATGCTTGACAGAAATTTTTTTTTTATTTGGTCAAACAAAACAGCATCTTAAAACTTCAGAAATCCAAATTTCTCATGAAAATCATCTTTAAATGTTGTGAACAGCCGCAGCTGTATGTGGACGTTGTCTTGGCTACAGCAGTGTGACGCTGCGGACACACCTGTTACATGCTGAGCAGTAACACTAAATGATGCTCAGTTGGTAGTAACGGGCCAAAGTGCACCAAAATCATGTCCTACACATCCCAGCAGCAGCCTGACCCGCTGGGGTGGTGTGGATCCGTGCTTTCAGGCCTAAATCTGAGTGTCACAGCGGAAATCGAGATTCAGCAGGCAGGTGGTGTTTTCAGTTCTTCTGTTGCCCAGTTTGAGTGCGAACGTGCGATGCTCCGCAGCATCCAAGGCAGAAGTCAGGTCCATCACCAGCAGAACAGAGCGGGTTATGTTTGGAGTTTGGGTTTAAATTCGGCTGAAGGCCCCACATTTACACCGATTCTTTCATTTACAGCCTGATTTAGGTTCTTCTGCTGGGGGAACATGTGTTCTATGTGCAGCTCGTTGAACTCTATCTTACTAAAAACCCTGAATTACGCAATAATATACATTTATTTATTCATTTGTTTTAATTAACCTGCTTTGGTGGCGTGCCGCCTCCTGCTGGTCACCCGGCGTAATGCGCAGATATGCCGCAGGAAGTCGTCATCGTCGGAGTCGTTTCCTACTTCCGCAAACAGAGCCGTCAGCTTCCCGTTTATCGGCGGATCAATGCAGCGGCGGACTTCTGCTTCTCGTTTCCTGCCTCTCTTTAATATTTCCGACACCTCCGACATTTATGAGTGATTGATTGGTGTGATGACGGCCAATAGCCGGTGCTCGGCCGCGGAGCCGCCGGGCCTGGAGACCCAGCGACGGGAGATCGAGTCTCTGCTGCGGGAGTGTGAGCTCCGCGCTGGGGACAGCTGGTGAGAGTCCGCCCGCCGCTCCCCCCTCCCCTCCACACACAAACGGTGACAGCGCTGACTGTTAGCTTCACACGGTTAACGCTCCTTAACGGTGATTAACCGGTTTAACGGCGGAGTGGGGCCACCTCGGTGCGGCTGTCCGAGCTTTTCTGGGGCGGTTAAACGGCTCCGTGCTGCGCGTTAGCTTGCGCGCAGCGGGCAGACGTTGGTGGTCTCGTTAGCCCGCGCTGCTAACGGTAACGGACAGCTGAGGAGTTCGGGGTCGCCTCGAAGCCCCCGAGCTGTGTTTTCATCCACCTTCTGAGCCGGTTTCCGTCTTCGGGGCGATCCCCTGCTCATTCAGGAGGTTACAGACGCGGAGCTGGGCCGCCTGCGGATATTTTCAGTTTCATTTTCCAGTGAAAGACGTTTAACTGGTACTTAGCTGAAAGTGTAAAATACTGTTTTCAAAAGAGAAAAGTGACAGACATCTTATAAATTATATCTAATTCATTGATATGTGTCTGCAGTCAAATCTTTCATCCGTCCGGTCTCATTTATGCTGATTTCATGTCCTTGTATACAAACTTAATATTTTGCACTTGGATTTAGTGGCTGAAGGGGAGGATGGAGGACTGGATGCACACAGATGAGGTCAGACAGGAGTCTGTGATCAGTAGAGCAGGTGGAGCAGAGCCTGGAGAGGTGGAAGAAGACAGAATACATGTGTGTGAATAAGAGTGTGTGAAAAGTAGCTTGTCAGGCAGGTTGGAGACGGGTGGGGGGGTGTTACAGGGTGGCAGTGAGACCTGTGATGGAGATGGTAGCACTGAGGCTGATGCCATTTCATGCTTGTGTGTGTGGTGCATTGGGAGTTAAGTTCCTTGTGGTTGTGTGTCAGCCGCAGTAGAAACAAATGGAACGCGTGTTTGCATTTGCAGGGAGGTGGGGGCAGCTTGTGATGTAGGGTTTCACAGGGGTTTGCAGGGTGGGATTCCCACTGAAGAATAATAAAAAGACAGGAGGCTGACGGTGTCCAGTGAGCAGGGTGGACGGGATCAGGAAGGAGCTCAGACTGGTTTGGGCTCGTGCACAGGTGGGATACTGGTCCAGTGTCTGATGTATCTGTGCATCCCTGTAAAGTGAACTTCAGTGAGCAGAAAGTGAAAGCGCTTGGTCAGCAGTGTCACATTAAAGGCATCTGTTGCATATTTCTGTGATTTAAAACTTGGGATGTGAAGGAATGCCACTGATTGTCCCAAACGTGTGTGTGAGTGCAGCCTTCGTCAAACCGGCAAGAACACATTCCTGCTTAAAGTGATCATCTGGGAACGGGCTCATCAGGACACGGGGGGAGCTACGATTAAAATTCATATCACACTTTTCTTAATTAGGTTAAAGAGGACTTCACAGATTAAAAAAAATTTAACCTCCAAAAAATAATTAACAAATTCTGAAAGTGGAACCAAGAAAGTGAGAAACTCCAAAAAGAGACGAGACGGGATGCTTTAATAACAGCTTGGAAAATAAAGACGTTTTCATTGTGAGCTCTTTGTTGCTGAGACACAGCAGCACACCCAGGTAAACTGCTGCCCCCTGCTGGTGGAAGCTCAGTTCTGCTGGTATTGATTAGAGAAAACACCTTTAACGGGAAACTCAGGTGTGTTTACAGCTGCAGTGAGCTGCTGATTAACCAATCCGTGGATCGGAAATCACTGCATTTAATCTGACGTGTGGGGGTGTCTGAAACACCCCCCCCCCCCTTCAGGGTCTCTGCTCTGCAGGTTTTCACCGCTGCAGGTCTCAGACTTCACTGGGATTTTCTTTCTCTTCAATATTCAAATAAATTGCAAAGCAGGCCAGCAGCTGCTGCCACGTGATGCCGTTCCAGGTTCGCAGTGATGTCATCCAGGGTCGGCTGTTACTGCCTGTCAGTTTGGTCCACATTCGCCCACCGAGCAAAACAAGATGTTTGTCACTTTTTACATTTTTATAAGGTGTTGAGAGACTTCGTGATCCTTCGTGAGGCAAATAGTTTGTGTCAAACAGCGATGAAGAGTAATGAAGCCTGAACAGCAGCGCAGATCTGTGACCTCCTGCTGTGGGTTTGTCCCTCAGCTGTCACCACAGAATAATGAAATGATGCAGGTTATTAATGTGAGATTATTGGGTAAGAAACATTTACAGCGTTTTTATAGTCAAACTTTGTAATTATTTATGACAAAAACAATTAGCACGTTAATATTTAATGAAAAGTTGCCAGTTGTTTTATTTTGACAGTTTCATGGGAAAAGAAATGAAGCTGAAACACTGGTGGAGACATAATCAGCTGTTTCTGATCATTTATTCATTTTTCTGGCACAAAATAATGGAAACAATGTTTTATTTACAGATTTTAGTCTTTTATCACTAAACTGGATATTTTGATGACGTCAGTTTACTTGGTAACTTCAGTGGCTCAATTCAAAACAATTGGAAGATGAATAATTGATTTAATCATCGTTACCGGAAAGTCATGTTAGAGGCTCAGACGTGTGTGTGTGTGTGTGTGTGTGTGTGTGTGTGTGTGTGCTGCAGGTACGTGGTGGATCACCGCTGGTTTGAACAGTGGAAGGAGTTCGTGGAGACCGGAGACCAGAACTCGACGTCGTTTCCGGGTCGGATCGACAACACGGAGCTGTTCGAGGGTCAGTCGCTGCTTCAGACGTTTCTCACAGATTCTCTTCCTGCAGCTTCAGGTTTCAGTGCAGTGTTGTGTGCCGCTTTCAGACCTGGACTCGTACCACCTGAAGGAGCGTCTGGTGGAGAACGAGGACTTCGTGCTGGTGCCGACAGAGGTGTGGCACAGGCTGCTGGCCTGGTACGGCATGGTGGATGATCAGCCGCCGCTGGAACGCAAGGTAGCACCACTGCGCCACGTTTGGAGTCCAGAGAGTTTTCACAGGTCGTGGGAATAAAGTCTGATAGAAAAGACATAAAAATGAAGACGCGTCCCTGATTTAGCTTCGGCTGATCTCCCATCAGGCTCGTCGCCTCCTGCAGGTCGGCTGCTGTTAGATCGCTGCTGGTGACTCGGCTGTCGCTTTGTTCTTCGCTCCGATCGTCTCAGAAGTTCTTCTCTAACATCCCAAACATTATCCTGTCACTGAGAGCTGCTGTGTTTGGACAGTGCTTTTGAAAATAGAGTTAAAAATATTTTCCAGTATGTAATAAAGTAGATCACAATCAGAGATCAAACAGGAACATGATCATAAAGCCTGAGTCAACAATCTGACAGTGAAAATGCATCAATAAAAGACAATAAAGAAACATTCGATGTGCGATAAAAACTATAAAAAGTAACGAGTCACTGCAGAGCGGTGACGCGCTCGCTTTTCCCGCCAAAGTTCGTCTTTCTTCCACATAAATGAACACAGATGTTTAAAATCATGAGGCACCGTGGACGTTCGTCACAGTGGGAGCTGCACGGGTTCGAGCTGCGACCGAGGAGGCGACCTCGAGGGGAGATCGGCTCAATTTAAATCACGTGGTTTGGATTGTGGGCGGAGCCACTGAACTCTAGTGACGGTGTGATGAGCTGCGTCTGATTTGGTGACAACAGGAAAGTCCTGCGCTGTGAACCATGAAGCTTAGAGGATCAGAGGGCAGGAAGCAGCATTAGTAATAATTATGGAGTGATGGAACCACAAGTGTGTGTGTGTGTGTGTGTGTGTGTCAGGTGGTGGACCTGCCCAGCACTCTGAAGGTGGAGGTTTACCCCGTTGAGATCTTCCTCTGCCTCCACAGCAACATGGAGAACGTCACCACTGCAAAGTTCAGCCGAGCCGACAGCATACGTGAGTTGGTGTGTGTGTGAGTGTGTGTGTGTGT
>VOQJ01020750.1:113765-144100 GCA_015052665.1 Apistogramma diplotaenia | reverse complement strand
GCGCTCACAGTACATTTTGGAGACTTATGTCCACTGAACACACACACACACACACACACACACGCACAGCTGTCTCATTCACTCCTATAGCCTTTAATCAGTCTTTTTAAACATTTTAAATGTAGTTGAAAACCTGAATTACATCATTACTTGAAACAATAAAAATGTCAGACTCAATGAAATATTAATATGCAGGAAAAGTGGAAAGTTAAGACTCTCATTCCAGCACAACAACATCCAAGGGGATATTCTGTGTTCCTGTGCACAGCATGCTAAGGAAGCCCAGAAACAAACTGCTATTGATAGTTGGCTCTATACCCCGTTGGACTGCACCAAATAAATCAAAGCGCTGCAGAGCAAGGTGGATATATTGATGTCTGGATTAGGTGGATCCCGACAGCAAAATCTGATTAGTAATTCTGCTGTATTAGATTTAAAGTTGCGTTGAAGCAGTTTTGTAGCTTGTGTTTTTTTTCCCCATGTTTCATTATAATTATTGGCACGAAATTGAATTTGCCGGAGAACTTATTTTAGATCTGATAATGGATGCCAGCTCTACAACAGGGACTGTGCGCATCTTTGTCCTTGACTGAAAAACCACTAGAAGTTTAGTCCAAAAGACCTTGAAAAAGTCAAGTAAAAATATTTAGTGTTGAATATAAATCTATTAGGTATAATTTAACTACAACCCTGAAAAACATATTAAAGAAAGTATTTTCCTTCATAACTCCCTGTCTTTATGTCCGTCTTCATACTTACCACATCAAGAGGCAGGCCGGTGGATGGCTCTCAGGTGAAGTCTGGGTGACTCCGCAGGGAAAGCTAGAAGGTTGTACAGTTATCTCCAGGCTGTTTATTATGCGAAACCATACAACCAACTACCTCACACTGCAGAGCACAGGAGCTGGTCAGCACTGGAGTCTTCTTCCACACAGTCTTCTCATCTTTTATTTCATTCATTATCTCAAAGCGATCAAAGCTTCAAAATGAACTCAAACTGTTTCTGTACATTCAGCCTGTACACTAATCATTTTTAGTGACTTCTCTACTCGGAAACAGGAATCAAGACTTCGTTTTTCCCGTCTTGTTACAAGATCAAAGTTTAACACTGACACGCTCAATTGAAATAATGCATTGTGCATTTTTGTGGACTTGTCTCCCTCTTGTGGGTAGACACAGCATGTCGACACCCACCTCCCCCACCAGAGGTAGAGGCACACTTTCACTGTCTATGAACACAAAGACAAGCACTTAACCTGCAGTTGCTCACTGTAGGCGTCTGCCTGACCTACTTCTGCAAGTGGAGCTGCTAGAATCTTCCACATCCTCAAAAGATTCAATTCAGCACTACAGATCACCATTTTACCATCTTTCAGAGGTTAAAGTCTAATAATCCTCTGCTGCTGTTTTTATTGTTGAACTGCCACCAACTCTGAAGGTTATCAGCTATCATCTCCTCAGTTGATCAAAGTAACATTTCTTTACATCTGTGGTCAGATGTTGAGACATTTATAAGTTTTAGTAGTACATACACATCAAGATTGGACCTTTTACAAAAAATTGATCTAAGTATTTTGCCTGTAAAATGTAGTTTGGGGGGGGGGGGGTTGTGGAAGCCACGACCAAAACCCAAAGACAAGAACGTTGAAACTGGAGTTTACTGAAGAATGTTACTTAAACAGTTTGGTTAAATGGGTTACAAACTAACTACAGAAACCTGAGTTTGATTCGAGGTATTGACTCGACTGGCAGTTTCGCTTTGACAGATGCTGCACTTAAATATATATAATCTTTTGGCTGCGCCCATAAGGGACTCCCACAGCAGATCTGCCGTCATCTCACCCATCCCTTGCTTTATGTTAAACATTGTACTTCAGTTTACTTTAAAGGCATATTTCAGAACTACAGTTCAGCCAGGATCACTACAGTCAATAAGAGACTGATCTCCATCTGTAGTAATTTATATTTGGCAGCACTGGTGTGTTATGGGACTTCCTTGGCCTTTCAGTGTGCAAACATGAAATGCAGGCGGTGGGAAAAGGAGCAAGACCCCAGCACAGAACAGAGCAGACATGAATGAAGACAGCACCAGGGGGAGGGAAGACCAAAAAAGGGGTGGGGGTGGGGGGCTGTGTTGCAAAGCAGCTTGCAGATGCAGCAACTCTGGGCATCCTTAACCTACTTAAATAGCCAACTGGATGTTTAGAGGCATCAGCTAAATCATTAGCTGAAGTTGATGGACTGATTTCTGCTGACCCTGATTTAAGGGGCATCTGCACATAACTAGTTGTGACCAGAGACCACCAAAAGTCAAGGACATTCAGCAGCTTCGAGTAGCTATCGACCAAATAATGGCTTGATGTTAAGCAGGTGGGTCCAGAGTTAAACTTAAGTTTGCTGTCATTGGTAGCTGCTTCACTCACCTCAGAGGATACTGCTGATTGACATGTCAAACAGTAAGTACATTAGAGATTTACAGTACCTATGCAACTGGAACAAATTCCTTCCTGCATGGAAGCACCTTTAGTTACAGACCTGAGCCAGCAATATGAAATTAAGGCTTCCGTGTGTCTCAATTTGCACAAAATGCCTCAAAACTTGGTTTTGAACAGACTAATGCAACGTGGTGAACTAAAAAAGAAAAAGAACTAAAATTAAAGTTTCAAACTACACTGCAACAGCACCATCCTTCTGTGTCCATTTCACTGTGATTCTAGCTGTATATTTTTAAGGTTAGCCATGTCTCAGATTCTCTTATCCATCCTTTAAATGAATTAGTTGTTGGGGTGAGGGGGTTGCATCTGAAAATCCTTTTACAGTTTTCTGAAAAAGACACTGTGGCCTTGTTGCCAGGCAGGCAGAAATGCGTTAGTGGGCAGCGCTTTCACTCTATTCATTGTTTGCTTGTGTACTACTGGGCACAACACGACAGCCACGTGAATTCAAGGAGAGTCTGCCTGCAAATGTGCTTCATTATCCACATTTAAGTCTTATTCCTCTGAGACTGGGCAATTTGGTCCACTGCTGCGTGTGGCCATTTGGAAGTGGTATTAACACTTCGATTTAAACACAGCCTGTTATAGAAGCTTCAAATTTATAACATCTTGGCACTTTTCATTAAGAAACAAAAATCCCAATTTTCACCAGTTGGTAAATTACTGCAATCATTTCTGGTTCTTTCAAAGCAATCTGACACTAAACTCTTTATGCACATCCCTACTCTCTCCAATGTTGCCATCGGAGATGATAATGATAAATCATGATAAATAATCGGAAAAAGTTTCTGAACAGGCAAACCCGACCTTGCGGCAGTGAATTATTGTCAAGTGTTACCTAACAGAATTGCAGCAGTAGTGACCACCACATCACTGGCCTTAGGACTTTATACTAACAAGGGCAAACCAAATCACAAATGTGAAGCACCCTGTGGAGCCGAGCAATGCTGCAGAGAAGCTTGTAATGCTGAGAGATGACTGTTGAGAACAGAGGACAATGCCTCCCAACAGCAATATGGGACAAATTTGAGTGAAAAAGCAGTATTTGATCTACAGTCTGTCCAGTTGCTGTTTGCTGGTTTATGCACGAATTTCCTCACAATCTCAGAAAGGTGTCAGACACCTCTGTACGTTGAAAGAGGATATGCTGATTTGTGCAGTTTAATAGGGTATATTCAGTCTAATGCAGAAATTGGTGCATTGTAGAAGAGTTTTCAGAGTAGCAAATAGGATCTAATGGGTGAGTAATTGGATGACAATTTGGAGTAACAGCACTATCCAGTCAATCTCCCTCATTATACTCCATAAATAATGGGGCGCACCCACACATTCGACATCTAGCTGAGGTGATCTCCTGCAAAAGCAGCAAATTGGCTGTTGTTAGCAGTCAATGGCTGTGTTTTGACACTGCTCCTGTGTGCCTCAAGGACTCATTGATTACTTGATAGCTGCTGCACAGCTGAGTTGCTAGGCTTTCTATTCAGCTTGGCCAATGCACACAAAAAAATAAACAAATAAAATAAAATGAAGGTAAATGTCCAAGTCTTAGTGGCTTGCAGAGCTGGATGCAAACACAAGAGGCAAATCACTGATTCCTTAAAGGGTTACTCACTACTGCCTGCCACAACCATTAAGTGCATATTAGTATACATTGCCCAGCACAGGTCTATTAGGATGATACATGGCTGTGAAGAGCCCTATTCAATTACATTAGCAGGACTAGAAGTAGTTTGTAAACTGTCTTATGACTATACTAAAGATTCAAAAAGATTTTTTAAAAAGCCTGTGTTTAGGAAACACTATATGGTTAATAGACTTGTTTTTGGGCCAGCTTCCAAATATAAACTCATTCACCTCACCCCTCTCCGCTGCCCTCTGCCATTCTGAAAGCCCCCACCCATCCTTCACTTTCCCGTTGGCTATCCTCCCACCTCTAAGTGCCTCTTATTTATCCTTCATCATTTCATCGAACATTTCATGGCGCAAAATCTTTTTACAACTTTCCAGACAATCTCTGTTCATACAGTAACAAGCCCCCCCCTTCCCTGGATTCTACTCCTCCCCTTTTTAAACCTCTCACCTCATTCGCAGTCGGATCACGCATGCATGCGGCATGGTTGTGCCAATGCCAGCTCTTTGCCAATCTGCTTGGGTGTGTTTGTGTGCCAGTATGATTTTGGTGGGAAGCCCCTGCACCAGAGGCCAGGGTGGCTTATAAGCCCAAACCCCAGCTGGTGTAGAGTTAGGTGAAGCTTTGTGAGAACAGTCGTCCCATTGAGAGCGCGAGGACAAATGAGTCGCATTGAACTGAAGTGTAAAGCTAGGTACATTGTGCCTCAAAAATGTTAATCAAATTTAAGAAAACAGCTGTGCTATTGGTGCGTTATTGGAAAGATATCTGTGCAGAGACAACCCATATCTGTCACAATGATTCATACCACACAAAAGCTTGAGGCTAATAATCATTAGCTCCCGCACTAATATTTTAATCATTTATAAAACACTGTATCGTGTCCAAACCTACAACATAACCATTTGGCCCAGCTGAATTAGCTGCCAAATTTCAAGTTAATCACAACTGTCGGTACCTGAAAAACTGAAGCTTTAATGCTGGGTACCACATTATCAGCTTCACACATACAAAAAGGCCCACAGTTCCATTCAAAGCTAAAAAGCTTACTCTGAAGTTTTATGTACATCAATTGTTTTACATTGTTTCCAAACCATGTGAGAGATGTGTCCTGTACATGATCATGTTAGTTTTGCAAGCTGAGTGTTTCTCAAATCTCTATTGAGTGAATATCCTTTTGTATAAGTTTGAATTTTGTTAATATTGGCAGAGGTTTAAGTCAGATATGACATTTTTTACAAAGTCTTTTGTGCCTTGGTAAGAAGACTTTGATTATGCTGAAAGACAGAATGAGCTTATTCAAGGGATATTGGTTGAATTTGAAATCACAATTTTGTTTGTTGTACTGACATTTGTAATTTAATCAGTAAAAAATTTAAATGAGCAACTTTAAACTTATTGCCATTTTGCATGACTAATTCCAAATATAATCATTTGCATTTGGTTTGCGTTATGAGTACTTAATACACCGTCTTTCAAGATGTTCCCCACTTTGACAATACCGTTTCATTTTTGGGATCGTCCCTGAGGGCAGAACTGAACATTTCAAAATTCCCCACTTAAGTAAATCCACATTCTGCTTGTCTAACCTGCACACAAACTGCTTTGCATGTAGAATGGCTCCTACCGTACAGTTTTACTGACCAGACTAAAACTGCCTGTCGAGACCAAAATGCTCTACAAAAAGCTGTTGATGTCTCACACTGGCCAAATCCAGAGAGCAGCGCTCTGGGTGTGAGCTGTTATTTTTACAGACACCCAAGTTTTTGCTTGTCTAACAATTACTGCCAAGGTGGTTTTCTGTTTTTTTGCTGCTAGGATTAGCAAACTCCCTGGACTATTCTGCAGATGGTTTAAATTGCTTGCATTTAAAAAAAATAAAATGGAGGGCTGTCCCCCCCCACTTGAAAATTAAGTAGAGCACAGTTTGCAGTCTGATACTTTTGCAATCATGTCTTACCTTAAAATGCTAAATATGGGTTAGTTGAGCAAATTTCAAAACATGTTACCCCAACGTCATACATGCAGAGAGTGCCCAGTAAAATGTATATTAAAAAAAGAAAAAACTGCACGACTTTTTTTAAATCCTCAGAAATCAAAATGTCAGATGGCTGCACTATGTAAGATCAAAATCATGGTATAGCCATCTATGAAATCCAGTAAATCTTTACCCCATTTCAGACCTAAAAACCCAGAAGTATAACAAAACTGAGCAATACACTAGTCATTGCAACTAAAGAAACAAAAAAAAAGACACACAAGCCCACCACTATTTTACACAAATGATCAAAACATTTAGGCTTTGCCTTCAAAGAAAGAACAAACATTTCAGGTGGCTTTAAACCACTCCTTGGCTTTGAGAAGTGATGCAGAGTACGGCACCACCCAAACAATGTAGGGGCAGAGTCAAGCGAAATCTGCCCAGTGACAGCAAATAAACTGGCAAGTGTCAGCTCAACAGGAATGCAGGCCTCAGACAGTGGTTCTCAACTTCAGGGTGTGGGACCAGTGCCGGCCCACTTGATTTTACAGGAGGATACGTTTCATTTGGGTCAAAACGGTTACATTTTTTAAAATATTTGTAATGATCAAACTCACAATACTACAAATCTAATTATTCTCTTCAGTCTAAATGTTAAGATAACAGTCGTTTAGAAATTGATAGGCATCCCTGCAGTCCTCCTTAAAACCTTTGGACTGTGAAGAGGACTTGGACCCAAGATCCCCACTGAAGCTAAAGCAGCTCTTGGGTGCAGGACCCGTTTGAGTATCAGAGTAGCAAATCTAATTATTAGCTCTCCCAAGATAATGACACTGTAGTGCAATTTCTCTAACCCCCCCCAAATCGTACCTTATTTACAAAGGCAGAAAATGTTACCATGGGAACACATTACCAGGCAACCTCAGTGGCTTGGCATGATGCCCAATGGTTGCTAGGGCACTGTTGTCAATGGCTATTGGGTTGTGTGGGCCAGTGTGTGAGTAGGAGAGGAGATTGCTTGTATATTTGTGTGTGATTGTTCACATGTGTAGATTACACACAATATCCAGGCATTAAAAAAGTAGACTAACATGGTAATGGTCCAATTTCATAATGCGGGGCTTTTATATGCATCCAATGTATAATTTTAAATGTGGGACATTTTAAATGGGTTCTCTTATTAATGACCGTGGGTGACAAATAATGCAAGGCAGCTTTTGTTGGCTAGTATGCTCATTTTTTTTTCTCTTTGGAAAAAAATGCACGTTTGTCAATGAGACTGAGGGAAAGATTAAACCTGCAGGCAGTTAAATAAAGCCACATATACAATCTTGTCCATTTCATGGTCTGGGTCTGAATGTGTTAAAGCAGTGTGTTTATAGATACAAGCTGGTTTAGATGTAACTGTTTTGATGAAAATAAAAAGCATCAGAAGCAGTTTTCTTTCGCTCGAATCACACAGAGCCTCGGTATAAAAGAGGAAGATGGATATTGAAGCATTTACCTCAAACAGGAACTACATGGAGCTTTATTTTCCATGGCTCTATTCTCCACAGGGAGCTGCTGGATTTTTGACCAAGGCATTCCTGAAATCAGAAGATCATGCAGATTAGCATACCACAGGCGAGAACAGGGAGCATCAGTAAACAAATTTAAAACATCCAGTTTGGATATGTAAATAAGTCAACCTGACAACTATGACTGGACAAAGGGTCAGTCATGAAAGAACACTTTGGGGTAATTAAGCAATAACAAACCTGCCTTTGGTAGAACAAAGAAAATGAATAGAAATGCAAGCATTTAGGAAAGAGGAAGCCTCAAACAATGTGTGCCGAGTATGAAATGGATGAACAGAGTGGAAGATAATGGTGAGAATGAATACAAAGCATGAATGAGAGGGTGGTACAAAAATTCACGTACAGCAGAGACAGTTAAAGACAATGGTGATGAATAATACATTAATAATGCTGAAAATACAATACATCATAAATTAAACAGCATTCACCCAAACAAATGCAATAATTATGACACTACAACACAATGAAAAACATAGACAAATGTGTGGCTTTTTTTTGTCGGTGTGCACTCAAGATTCCCACATGTGCGTGTGCACACATGTACACACACACACACTCACGGAAGGCTTAGGCAGAATACTGCCCGTGGTGCATCTTATCTAAAATAACTGAGTGCAGGCACAGCCTTTCCCCCCTTGCTTTTGCCACCCCCCTGGCCCTTTGAACTCAAGCCGCTGCTGGAGATGCAGTCTGAGCACAGCATGTCCTGAAAGGAGGTCAGAGGGCAGGACAAACAGTCTGGTGTCATGGCAACTTGATGCCACCAACCAAAAATTTGGAGTGGCTGGTAGGCCCACAGAAATGTTGGTCAACACAGTGTACTTAAAGGGACTGAGAGTTCCCAGCTTGGTTACTTTAATAAAAAACTAATTGAGAAAGAACTCGCCAGGGCACATGCTAAAGCAAACATGCCAGTTGCACTGTTCCACTGCGATTGATAAGGACAGTGTAGTTATGTTTAGTTCATCCTGCCTGCTGTAAACAGTGGAGAACCACTTTGTTTGTAGGCATCACAAGTTAAACTTCCTTAGGGAAGCCTTTTCAAAACTGAAAAAGCATATATTCATTTCAGGTTTTCAGAAAATTAAGTCCAAGTAGAAACCAATGGCCAGCCATGGACTAGCCTTATTGGTTTGGGTCTTTCCATGGCAAGGGTTACACTAGAGGTTTGTAGTTTAAGATGTTTGTAAGATGTGTCCTTGAACTAAACTGCAAATCAAGAGCGAACAAAGTGAAGCCGTCATCGGGGGAAATTTAACATGAAAAGTGCATACATTCTCAGGGATCTCCCCAAAGAAACCGGTTGTATTCATACAAAAAAAAAAGCAGCAGAAAGTGTATCATTGCCCAATCCTCAAACACAGCAGGAGTGAACATTAATTTGAGTTCTGCAAATCACTGCTTTTCTGCACCAGTGTTGATACTGGAAAAGTAGGCTCAGATCTCTGGAAATGTTTGATCATTTTTTACTTCTAAGTACCATTTTGTGTGTTTAGTTTTTCCCTCCCATTTTTTTTAATAAACTACATGCCATGATCACATTTGATTATTTGCTATGAAACCATATTTGGGAAAGCCCATTAGCGTGCAGCTCTAACCTTGACTGACCTAAATAGAATTTTACTCTGAAGTCATTGAACGGTTTTCAAGAAATATACAATTACTGCCAAAAATGTCACCTTGGCTCATTTACCTCACTGCACAATTACCACCAAAATGAATGCCTCTCATTTGTTGTACTAATGATTCTGAGCGCAATTCAACAAACCTGAGAAATGAACTGCAGCTGTAATTGTGTCGCCTGCCACCGGCAGCCCTAGACTCACTGTGTTTTCATCTTACTCCCAAAGTGTTGGATCAATATAGAATCCAGGTTCCTTTGTAAGCCATTAGCTTGCCTGATGCTTGAGCTGAGACCTCTCCAAACCACCGTGTTCTCAGCCTGAAAGCTCTCATATCAGGAGTGTGATTGCAGGTGTGTCTGCAGTGTTTGCGTGCGCACAACCTTTGAAGCAGTTTAGGTCTAACAGGTTTGCAAATACTTGTGTTTATCCTTTTATTCTTTGGATGTGTCCACATGCACTTGAGACGTTTGCACACGTCGGTGAACATGCATGTGCTGTCTCTAAGCTTCTGTGTGCGCAGTGTGTGTCCTTGTGTTTGCTCAATGCGGCAGAGGGTGGAGTGGCAGATCAATAGGAAACAAATGAATTCAGATCAATATTAAGCCAGGGAGTGAAGGAGAGAGGAGGAGAGATTGAAAGCGAGTGAGTGGGGTGATGCACCACGGCAGAGGCGGCGGAGGAGGAGGAGGGGTGACGTGGGATGGAAGGGTGATGCGTTACCAGCAGCACAGCTACTAACTGTCCACTTGGGAAAGACCACTCATCTCTACAGCCAAACCTCAGTGCTTTGAGGTCACTGATCGTTAAGGTAGATGTGGGGATTGGGATTTGAAGGGGGGGGGGGTGTTAGCATTTCTGCATCAGAGGTGATTTCTATTAGAATCACAGGATAATGCCAATTTCTTCATCTTTCCTGCCAAATTCCTTTCTGGCGAGCATCTACATATTTTTAAAGGCTTATTTACATTGTTGTTTAAGGGAAACGCCCTTTCAAGGGTGCAGAGAATAAGTTAAAACATTTCATCTCCCCATGATGTTAGAGCCACCATTTCAGCAGTTGGTTATATCTAGCTGAACCCAATAATAGACAGATCGTTTCTCCTTTACTGGTATATTTTATACAACTGAAACAGTTTCCCAGTTTTTTGTATTTTTTTGGCAAGATCCAATTTGTTGATAACTGGGGTGCGAAGGTCATGGCTGTAAATAAACAAGGCTGAACTTCCAGCTGTAGCTGACGTGAACTTTGACTGCCCACTCCCCCGCCCGATTCAAATTCTGTGTCTAAATAAGCACAAGCACAATAAGAAATCTCAGGAAAGCAAGGATTTCATTCTGACCTTTCAAGTTAAACTCCCAGCTGGAGTTTGACATTTGCTGCCAAACCTGTGAGGACCCAAAACGTTCAGACTGGAGAAAGCTCAACTTCTCACGTCTAGTTTCTCATTTGCTTGGCATCAATTCCTACAGCGACTAGTCCTGTTCAGATATATTAGAATAAAAACCAAAGGGCAAATTATTGATTCAGTGTGGCAATTTTCCAAATAAAGTGAAAAATGTAAGCTTTTTAGAAATTGCTTCAGCTCTGAATGTTATGTCTTGGTCTGAATCCTTTAAATACATTTAATAAACAGAATTTCCTAAACATAGCAAAGGGCACTTTTAAGTGAAATGACAAAACTATATGTTTAGAGAATGAAGAAATTAGATTTAAAATTAATTATCATTTCAAGTCTTTCTAAACCTTTATGCAAATACCCTCTGGTATTTAACAGATACTATAAGTCCCCCCCCCCCACACACACACACTTGATCAATTAAATTTGGTGATATGTACTGTATCAGTGATTTTAACCTATGCTGAAAAAATGTTTGACATCCTTTTGCTTTGAAGTATCACCTTGAAACTGCAAATAGGATTGCTCAGTTTTTGTGCATCAGCTCATCTCTTGGCTGTGAGATCAAAGCATCAAGAGCCATTTGGGAGTCGGAGCTCAATGTGACTTTCAAGTGATAGTGGCGAAAAAAAAACAAACATGGGTGCTGAGTGCCTGCGAATGAGCACTCAGCACTTTCAGCTCAAGGTTCCTCAGCTCTTGAGATGGATTTCAATGATAAATGCTTCAATTAGCTTTGAGTGCAGTAGTTATGATGCCTTAGAGAAGATCCTGTATGTTTAATCATACAGCTACCTATAGTGATGCATTTTACCAAATTCACTGTTTCCCTTTGTAAGGCAAGCCCGATGAATAATAATAAGTGACAACTTCAACATTACATATTACATTCATTTTGGAAATCAGATCTTTGCCATTGGCCTGTCGGCAAATACAATGTAAAACAGCATTTACCGATGGAAGTAGACCTGCTGTGTTTCATCATTTGAGCTGGTTTAATGTTCAGAGTTAGTGTTAAGAGCTGAAAGATGAAAACGCATGAAAACAAAAACTCAGCTGACAGAGTGTCAATGATATTAGTACGGTCATTAAAGCTAATATCTTTATAAAAATTTCTGTTGAGATAAAATAACTTGAGCACAAAAAGCTAAATATTTTATGCATAAAGGATAATGATTGTTTTTGGTGATACTGAACCATTTTGCAAATTAAAGAGCACAAATGTACAGCTTTTGCATATATTGCAACTTGTGTAGCTTTTTCCAATGGTGATTAAAATAACAGTAAGTGCTTGTGTTTTGGGAGCCAAAAAAACCATTGCACTCCACCTGAGCTCACTGTCGTGTAACGGCTCTGCTTCTTTGTGCTTCGTCATGTGTGAACAGACTCCTGCTCGTGTGTGGACAGACTCCTGCTCGTGTGTGGACAGACTCCTGCTCGTGTGTGGACAGACTCCTGCTCCGCATGGAACCGACATCTTTACTGCTGCTGTTCACATGCGTGCTCCTAAAGATGTTTGTATTGCAGATGTATTATTAGCTGCAAGTGCGCTGAGGATGTTTTTTTATAAGTTATTCAATTTACTTGAATTGTTGCAGCCCTAAGTTTTTGCACTTTTTCAAATCTCATTTCTACTTTTTCATTACAGTCGTCATTACAATCCTGAACAGTTGAAACCCAACTGGCTGCAAGAGTTACTACCTACTCCATTCATGATCAACTACGTCACCTTTAGCGCTGAACCCATAAGCACTTCACCAGCCTTGAAGACAAAAACAAATCTTCACTAATTAGTCACTAACCAAAATCAATGAAATTGAATCCTCAGACCACCTGTTTATAGCTCAAGTGTGAAGAAAGCGGTCATTTTCTGTTCCCATCCACTGCTGTTTTACAGCCACATTAAAAAGCTAAAAGCTGCAAATACCAAGACCTTAAAATTTCTTAGAAAGCTTGAAGTTTGCATCACTTTCTACCAGCAATAGCTGCAACATATAGGGAACTAAAAGGGGCAAAGCTTTTACTCTACTAAATTTAAATCTTCCTTAGTTTATATTTTAAATCACAAAAACGATACGTTTGCTATTGGAAAGTAATTAAACTGTGGCCCCATCATAAATATAAAAGGAGCCAGAAAAATAATGTAGTGAAATAGTGTGTGTGTGTGTGTGTGTGTGTGTGAGGGGTGGGGGGGTGTTGAACACTAGTGTAGGCATAACTGTAATAGACACTAACATTTCTCTCATTTGCATCAGTGCAAATTTCTCTGCACCACTCAGGCTTCAGATCAAACATCTCATTGACTGTGTGTGAGCCATAGAAACACCACTGCTTCACATGAATCATCACAAATTGCATATTTTGTAGTGCTCAGTGGACCCAGTGCAACACAGGAGGGAGTCAATCAGACCTGCATGGAGAATAATGTCTGAGGCAGCCAGCTCAGCAGTCCCTCAGCCACATCACTGTCGCTCATCTATCCCCTTGTTGAACTCTACCGTTTTCACCTTTGGCAATTTCACAGAGTGAGGGAAGCTAACAGACAGTGACCACAGATATAAACATGAAAGTGAGAGACAAGCTGGGGGGGCGGGGGGTGTCAGAGTAGCTTGAATAATCTTTGGTAAGGATTTGCTTTTTCTTTTAGACAGCAAAGTGAGACGACACCACGTTCCGCTTGCACCTTAACCATTCAAAGCCTCCACACTCCCCTGTTGATTGTTTTTCTATTAACCTTGTGAGGTCTAAGCCATCAGCTCTAACCCTGTGTTATCAGTCACTTTCCTTTGTTTGCACTCTAAATTGTTCTATATCTATGTACGCTTAAAGTGAATCAGACCAAAAGTATGACCTTTTCCCTTTTGACTACTTAATCTGTTACTACATTTGTGCTTTAATTTCATTTTACATCCAAAGACTCATCTGCATTAAACACATGTGACAGTGAAACCAGCAGGGGCTGACAGAGTGAGAAACCTGAGGCTGTGATGTAGTACATCAACTCAAACCAGACAGTCTGCTGAGGAGGAGAAGGGAGGAAAAAAATGAGGCAAACACCATCATGTCCCTCAGCTTTTCTTGCTCTGTCCTCTTTAATCTGACACCCCACCCTCCCCCACACTCGTCTGTCTGCGTCCCCCTGAGGTGTGTTCTGTGTTCCCTTGCCGCCTCTCTCCGTCTCCCTTTCTCTAATGTGCTTTGGCGTGCGTTACCCACGGGTGCTTGCACGCTGCTGCTGCAATCCTAAAGCCGGGTCAGGGGGCAGCTAAAGCGGCGCGCGTTGCTGTCTGTGACATCAGTCACTGCTATTACTCACGTCTCACCTCCCCTCACCGTCTGAAACTGCCGGAGCTTTAGGTGCTTGGTTATGAGTCCAAAGAGTGCACAAAAACAGATTTACACCTTTGCTGTCACAGATAAACAGTTTTACTGCGAATTTTAATCCGGTATTAATTTCCAACATGCTGGATTTTTTCTCTTCATGGAATGACTTAATCTAGGACACTCGTTTTTACCCAGGGCCCTGAAATGACAGTGCACAAATTTACATGAAAAACGAATGAATTTTTTCCAGCTAATTTTACGACTGTTTTCACAACTGTTACCTTTGTTATATCAATAAATAATTGAGCTAACAGTAAAATGTTTAGTATATAAACAAATAATTGTTATTGTATATATTTATAAAAAACCCAAGATGCTTCAAATATGCTCGTTTGATCCAGATGAAACTAAATATGTTTAAAAAATTGGAAGGAAATTGCAAGTCTTTTAATGGATGCATGAATATACTGGCTGAACATTTGTACTTTGGCAAATAAGATTTACTCTGTCAGTGGCATTTGCATGTATTTTGTGCCAAATATTGAAACACTTTGAAAAGAGCTAAGACTAAACTATAAATAAGAATTTCTCTGGGCAATAAATGAAAGATACTGGCATTTTAAACTGAATTGTTTTACTTTTTAAAATGATCATTTAGATGAACAGTGATTCATAATAAACTGCAAGCAGTTACTTTGAAATGTTAATGATAATTAATTGCAGAGCAATTATAACAGATAGAAAAAAGGTTGCCATGGATCTGCAGTATAAAAACATTAAATCTTAATTCTTAAAAAAAAAAAATCACTAATGTAGAGAATATCCAAACGTGGCTTGCCTCCGTGTGAGGTATAAAACTGCACATTTGAAGTGTGCTCTCATCCAGTGAGCGTGTGTGAGGATCAGACTGTGTCAAATCACCACATCTGCCATCAGCGGAAACACTTTCGGTACCTGGGGGTCTGTCTGTCACCCCTGCTGTCAGCCAATGACGAGGTGAGAGCCTGCAAACTCCTTCACTCAGGAATACAGACGGCTGGTATGAAAACCCTGAGCCTGTGTGTAGGAATACCATATTTAAAATTTTTTTTTTTTTTAAAGATACATGATGGAACCACATGCATATTACTAAACTGCATTAATAAACCAGTTGAGCCTGTCTTTTTGCCTAACATGTCCTCTTAAAAGCACCTGCAGCACTGAACTCAATGTGCCACAGAAAAGACAAAGCAAGAAAAACAAGAGGGTGAGTGGTTTGAGAATAGATAAACCAGACAGTGACAGTATAATAACGGTTCCGTGTAAATACCTACAGGCGTGAATAACTAAAGAAATATGAGCCAGAAAGTGCATAGGGACAAATAAAAGACGGAACAAAGAGCGAAAAAAAAATTATGAGGCAAAGTAGGACAACAAAATAGATGGTGTGACTGAAAGACAAGCAGGCAGATTAACTGAAGAGACAGCAGACAGTGTAAGCAGGAAGAACAAAAGATGAAAGGATGAAATGAAAAGAGGAGAGAAGGGCAGACTTGGAAGAGATAGAGGGGAGGGAGAGTTAGCAGTGCGCATGCTAAAATAGGTGGCAGACTTGCCAGTGCAGTGACCTAGTCACGAAGGACTGAGAAATTTCCAAGTTGACCTGGACACATTCCTCCAGGCCTCAGACGTTAACCCATGTCTCACCTCCGAACTGTACTGCAGCATCTGATCCATGAAAAATGGTACCAGAACGGCAGTGAACACACAGATGCTACAGAAAGCACGCAGTTCATAAAGCAACATTAACATTTCTCCTCCTGTGTGTGTGTTATTTACAATGCACCGTGGAAGCAAAGTGCTACAAATCTCTGAGCAAACACCTACAAGAATTTAAATATCAGGTGAAGTGCACAGCGATACCAGCTCTGAATCAACAGCCTGCAGAGAACTGTGGATTCGTGTGCTGAGGGCCCTGCAAAAACATTGTGAAAATATCAGGGCAAGAAGGGCTCCATTGTGTCGTGGAGGCAGAATGTCGCTCTTATCCTCGTGCTGGTCTGGGGGCATGGGGTGACATCAGCACAAAGACAGAAATGTAATGTGAGGCATCTCCAAAGCTAGCTTCAAGGCTAGACCACAGGCCTGTCTTTATACCCATGCACTCACTTTTCAACAGCATCTGATATACAGGATGTGACCAACTGATGACCCTTCCGCTTGTTGCTTACACAGTCACAGCTGACATAAGTTATAACAAACTGCCTCAAAAAAGGGTACACGATCAAAGTTAAAATTGCATATTTGCTGCTTTCACATAGACCCACAGTTAGCATATCTGTGTGGTTGGTTAATCACAATAGAATGATTCAAGGAAGAGTAATTCAATTATTGTGATGGTGCATTGACATTTCGATCGGACCACAGACTAAAATGGCTGACCAAGTGTTTCTGACTGCTGAGTGCCATTAAGCAAAACTGATCAGTGAAGCACAAACTATAGAATGTGTTGCTTCTTTAGCAGTGGCTGTGGCTCAGGAGGCGGAGCAGGTCGGTGAACGAATCTCTGGCTGTTCCAGTCCGCAGGCCCAAGTATCCTTGAGCACTGAACCCCAAGTTGCTCCCGATGTGCTCATTTGAGTGTGAATGTTAGATGTAGAAAGTGCTTTTATGAATGTGTGTGTGTGTGTGTGTGTGTGTGTGAATGAGACATGCTGTATAAAGTGCTTTGAGTGCTCAAGTTGAGTAGAAAAGCACTATATAAGAATCAGTCCATTTACTATCCCGTTAGAAGCAGGAAGTTTCCTTACCTTTTAAAATCGTGTCCTGATGATATGACCGTCTCAGGCTTGGTCTGAAAAAGACATACAAAATTAATGGAATATCACTTTGAAACATTTTTATGGCAGTATGTAATGAAAGTTGGAATATGAGTTTTTAAATATGACTATGACATTTATCTTTGAAGCTAATCTGAATCTACCCCTTTATTTTATCACATTTACATTACAAATAAAATACAATTTAGATACAAATCTGTTGAATTGGATTTTTAATTGAGCTCCTTAAAATTTATTTGTTTATCTGAGCTACATTTTGTATTTGAGGTTTTCACTGTGTTTAATGTTTGTAACAGAGTATATCATGACAAAAATGTAAACAATGATTCTGTTTGACCTCAAATGCACTGTTATTCACGATCTTTAATTCTCTGCTACATTTCATTGTACCATTTGCACAAAGCCTGCGTCTTTCGCACTTGCACCAAATTTGTCAGTTCTCAGCTTAAAGGGAAAAAGTCAGCAGCACAAATTCAAACCTGCTACACACACTGGCAGCTTGCATGGGAATTCCTGAGGTCTGTTCTGATCCATTAATGTATGCTGCGGTTGAATGCCATCAATTATGAATGGGAAACACATGAGATTCAGTTGGTACAGCATCATGGGGGAAGCCAAAGGACTGTAATAACTTGGATATTTGTAGCATTGTCAGAAAAAGTCTAATGCAGTGAGGCAGAAGTCAGAAAAATATTTGGGAGGTTGAATTCAGAGATTAGTGAATAATTTCAAGTTAATTTAGGATATAAGAGCTGGACTTCAGCTTAAGGAGTATAAAGGCAACCAGATATAAATTGGGTTATCATCCTTAAAACCTCTCATATATGGCTCCTGTGGCATTTTTATGCAGCTGGGGTCGCTTCCCCTTAGATCCCACGTACTCAGGAGTGCGTTGACCCTGCCAGCGAGTTCATACCATAAGCAGACCCATATAGCTTCTCCTCCAGAGCCCCTGATCACGAGCCTGCTGAGCTGCCGCCTCAGTTACGTAAGATTACATAACACTAGGTCTGTCTGAGTAATATTTCATAACCCGGGGGGGTCCCACTACACGGGGCAATACCACCAAATCCTCTCAGAAGTGGAATCAAAAGGTGTTTGGCAGCTTTTCACAAAGTTAAAAAAAAAAAGAATTTAAAAACATACGAGCAGGTTGAGAGCTCTGGGGAGCTTTAGTCATCTTATCCTTTTCTGCATTTTTGCTAACAAGAGCAGATGTGGTTCCAGCAAAAATTCTGACATCAAAGGCTTTTCCCCCTTTCATTTTCTTAAGAGCTACAGTACAGTGGGGGTCATGGAAAGGTTGACCCAGGGATGATACTAAACAAAAACACCCTCCCCGTTTGGCTTATCGCAGCATGCAATGATGATGTCTGATCATGAACATTGTATCACTGCACACAAATTGATTCAGCACACATTTAGACACGGATGATTACCGCCAAGCTAGGACGGAAAATGTTATCCGATGCTCTTGGCTTCACAATTAGCTTTTTCTTAAAATAATTTTTTTTTAAAAGCCAGCCTATTTAAAAAAAACAGGGTGGTTTTGAATAAACTTTACAAATCACGTAGTATTACTGTGCAAAAGGCAACTGGATTTTTTTAAAAACTCGCACAAACAAGTATTTCTGGGATCATCATTTACACAGTCACATCTAAAGAACGTCGACGAAGGAACACACGTACGCTCTCCCTTAGAACGATACTTGGATTTAGACAGCAACTGTGACACAGGATTTGTGCCGAGATAACAGAAGGCTATGTAAATTTTAAAAAAATGCAGGCACATGTATAACTGAGGAAAAGGAAGGAAAGATTCCAGGAGATATCCAAGGCTGAAATTGCAGGTGAACAAAAATGTATTTAATGCCCGATGGACTGCAAATGGACGATATAAGATTTGTTAGATATCCTGAGCTCCTCAGTTGTCTGGCTGTACTTACCTCATCGCTTTTACATAAACTTAAATACTTCAAAAGCCATTGCGATCAACTGCGAAGGTTAAAGAACTTGGTTTGCCATTTTGCTGACATTTTAATGCTAAAAATGTCATCTTGGTCTGGGTTTTGTCTTAACAGGCGGCCCAGAGAGATTGGGGATACCCGGATGGAAGACGGAATAAAAAGGGGAGCGCAGTATGGGAGGAGTGAAAGCTAATAAAAAGGAACACCGCAGAACTTGGATTGTCTTCATTTCTCATTTAACCACCTTAGCTTTCATTTCATAAACCAGCAGCATGGCACAGTCATTCCTAGAATATGAAACACGAAACGTGATCGAGCAAATCCACGCATGCGTAAACACTGCCGGCTCCATTAACTCTAAAAATCACACCCTAACATATTACAACACACACATGCACAGACACACATGACTAACAGTCTCACACATGCCTCCTTTTGAGTGCTGGCCTCCCATTCAGGGGCCTCCTAAAACTGGATGCACTCAGTGATCCCTTTCCAAAGCCCTCATCTAAATGTGAGCAGAGGTAATCCTTGAAGGAGAGGCAAGGAGAACAGCAATAACCCCACGATAAGGGGCAGAAGGGGTAAAAGACTATGAAAGAGGGTGAGAGGTGGAGCGCGAGATAGGACAGACAAGCAGGATGGGAGGATTAGCAACCTAGGAAATAGCTTTTCAAAAGGAGGAAAAAAAAACCAGACTTGGAAAATGAAGTGAAGGTGGGGGGGAGGGGGGGGGGCACAGGAAAGGGGAAAGAGAATATGGGGAAAAGGACATGTACATACAGTATACTCACAGATGAATGAGAGGAGAACTGATGAAAATCATGTCAGAAAACAAAATCAAATGCAACCACAGAGTGCGAGTCTGAGTTTGGAGAGAAGTCCAATTTCTTCTCATTCTGGAGTTTTGTTTTTTCTCTTCTTTTTCCCGCGATTTGTCAATTCCTATGCAGCCGTCCCTCCTTCCTAAGTCTATCCCCTTACTGGTCCTCCTCTCTTCCCCCTCCCGTTTTTCTTGCCAGTACCGGTACACTCTCCTACGTCTCTTGCTCTCTTTCTTGCCTTCTCAGACCATGCTCTCCATTTTCCCCCCCTCATTCTTTGCCTCTGTCTCCTTCATGTGTCCATTCAGATATGATCTTCAACCCCTCAGCTTCCACTTCAAACTGCAGATAAGATTTTCTACATAGAAGGTGAATATGGAGTTGAAAGAAAAAGGAAAAAAAAAATACTGCAGAAGGGGAGGGAAAAAAAAACTGTTTACAGGAAAGGACATGGCATGCAGTCTAATGCAGGGACAATCCACAACCTGCATTTTTCAGGGGTGCCACGCATAGTGAGGCGGTGGTACCACTGCTATACATGAGGGTATAAATAAAAATAGCAAGCAAAAGAAAGGCAAAAACTGAGCTTACTGCAGTCGGTCTCCAGTGAAAGTGAATAGCATGAGGGAAATGAGTGGGAAGGAGTCCGGGGCGTGTGCATGTGTGTGAAGAGGTGGGAGGGGAGAAAAAAAGCCAGCCAGAGAGAAGAGAGAAATCGAGAGACTGGAGGTTAATGGAGGGAGGGATAGAGGAGGAGTGTGGCAGAGGGGAGAGGAAAAAGGAGGGGGCAAAAATAGGAATATATTTCCTTTACACTCACTATATTCAAATTTTGTGGTTCTCATTTTTTTCCACAGGGCTAATACCTTCTTTCTGTGGAGAGAAAGGAAGAAAGAAAAAAAAAAAAGCTACTGTGCTTTGTCTGCAGATCCTGCCGTTCCTTTTCCTGGTTTCCTTTCTGCTTCGACTCTATTCAGCCTATTTTCTGCACGTGCACTTGAACTCTAAATCCTGTCTGCTTTCCCCCTCCCCACCGCGCTCTCTCCAATTGCGCATCTGTGTGTCTCTGCCTCTCTCCCTCCCTCTGTCCTCAGCACAGGCTTGAAATAGTGCTTGCAGGCAGGAGAGCAGCGAGGGGAGGGAAAAGGAGAGGGCGAGGGGGACAAAAAGGGGAGAGAGATGTTGAGAGGGGGAGGGGAAGGAGCTTAGGCTGACACAGAGCAGAGCTGCTGTGTATGTGTGTATGAACATGTCTGCACATTCATAAACACGTTCACCTAGCTTTAAATTAGATACAATGTTTCTACACACTGTAATATGTTCATCTAGATACATGTAGGAGATGACTGAGGACAAGAAAAGCAACAATTTTCTGTATTTTCAGCACTTTGTCAAAGCTTGAAATAAGCGTTATCCAAATATGCATCGGTTCAGAATATTTGAAAAAGGATTCAATGCTCGTTTTTCGCAGTATTGATATACGAATACCAGCTGTGCTTCCTCACTTTCTCCTCTTCGACAGTTCTCACAGCACTGCCTGCTTAGCCCCTCCTCCTCTCACTCAAAGTATCCAAATTTTTACATTTAGTTACCCAACTTTTACCCCTTTGATTTTTTTGGCTACTAATTTTTAAATTGGTTGAGATTTATGCAGGAAAAAAAATGCATGTTCAAATAAACTTTAGTTCACAGTGCTGGTTTTCTGCAGAGCAGGTCCGCATGCAGCCTGCAATAATCATCTGTCCATCTTCTGCTCATCCAATTCAGGGCTGAGTATCTATCCCAGCTGTCAGGGTACACACCCTGGACAGATCGCCAGTCTGTCACAGGACTAATATAATTTTCTAATTAAAATTTAGTTAGGGTGGTGTAGCAGCCAGTTCATATTTTATTTTGAATTTATCTTAGTTTGACGCATTTAGTTTCAGTAGTCTTACTGGTGTCTGAGTTTTTATTGTTCAAAAAAAAGAAGTTACATCTTAAACTATATGTGAGGTATTTGTTAGGGACAAGGTTTAAGAAGCTCAAAGAAAAAAATATATATATACCAAAAACCCAAAACGTATTTATCCCAAAGCCTTGTTGGTTGACAGACTAAAAGTGACACTTGTATTTCTGAAGGTTCTCAGTCATCCAGGTCATGGTAGGCTTATGAGCTTGAAAATCAACTGGACTTTAAGTTTTTGGGGGATTTTTTAAAGACCTCTCATCCAAGAGGCGTCTCAAGCACCTAAGGGATACAAGACACTCTTTCAAGGATTAAAAGAAGCCATCCATGTTCACTGAAAGACCATCACTGAACAGAGGTGGTGGCTGTCAGCCACCTACAATGTTGTCTTGAGATCCTTTCCCAGGCGCCTCAAACCCCACTCGCACCTTATTTCAGGTGACCTCAACAGGTCACATGACAGAGTGGTTCAAAGCCTTGGCAATTTTGCCTGAAACCACTGCTGGTAATGACTTAAACCTTTTTAACCCCACACGTCACAAATCTTAAGCCAGTAAGGGATGTTATGTCTGCTTAACATCTCGAAATTTGCAGTGCTAGGGCTGTGCTGTACAGTATAAATTTCTAAATGATAGTGTCATATCATCATCTCATTGCTATAGCAATATTATGTGTTTATGTTCCCTAATGCACACAATGAGATAAGCCCAGGCATGCCAGAGAGTCATTTCACTTCTCATGATTTAGTGAGAAGGAAGCCACTTCTGCCTCCAGTGAAGAATACTATACAAAATACACAAGAAAACTGGTGTTGGTGGTGGGGGGAGGGAGGTGTTTTACCACTTGAGGCAAAACACTGACAACCAGGTTATGAAGGCATGCAAAGAGGAGATACTCGCCAGCTGGTGATGTGCAACCCAAAAGTAAACAAGTAGAGTGCTGGAGCACTCTAGTGAGAATCCATATGATGTAGTTACATGTCGGAAAAAGGGCTTTAAGTAGCCATTTAAAGTGCCTGGTTGACCTTGATATTGTTTATATAGTTAATAAAATACATCTTTAAGTATGCATTTACACTGTTTTGTGCCATCATGTCACCAGCTTGTAATGTTGCAAATTTACCAAACTATAATGAAATGCACTGCTGACATTTCTTTTTTTAAGAAAACCTTACTCGTTGACTTGAAAATGCAAGGAGCTTAAATATCTTTGCTCATTTTATCACCGTTTTACTTGAGAAAATGTAGCATACTGTAAGACTTCCAGTATCACTGCTTAACGGCACTTAGCTCGCCTTGTAAATTTCAGAGGCCAAATTTTCTGTTAAAACACCCTTTTTTCCATGTTAAATACATTTTTAAACCAAAGTCTGATGCCTTCAGCCTTCAACCTGCTCATGTTCTTGAAGTGACAAATCAATTAAGTGGCTTTTCAGCTGAAAAATTATCTAATTTCCATTTAAACATAAGTGCAAGTGTGTAATCATGATTTTATTTACACTGCATTTGAAGATTTTTTTAAATCAGTAGAATATAAAGTTAAGTTTAACATAACTAAATATATAAATACAGTATAAAATACTGCATACAGTTATTTTGCTTATTATATAGTTATTATATACATAGTTATTACTATGTTGCCAAGAATCACTCATCAAAAGATAACCACATTTGCAACAGTTTAGAGTTTCATCAATATAAAACATAAATCTAACACACTCATTCAACCTTCAAAACAAAATGCATTTTGTAAGCTGCAGTGTTTTTCCTTCAAGCATAAGCTATGCAACCACGAGCTCTATTTAGCGAGTGACAGCCAAATAAAAGCAACGCTGACTGTATGTGCATAAACAGAAGTTCACAGCAGGTGAAAGATTTTTAAGACTACCAACCCTCAGTTGCTTCCTCGTCTCCTCCTGACTGCACAGCAGTTTTTGAAAAGCCCTTGGAGCCCGATAAAATCGGAAAATGGGCCGGGGCGTAAGAAATGTGCTACAATAGCACCCCCTGGTGGGATTCAGCGGGAGTAGTTCATAAACAGCATCCTCATACTACAAAACTTTTTTTTAATGCTGCTACACCGCTTATTTGCCGGTTTAAAATATAAGTTGAGAATAATTCCCTTAGTGTTCCCTAGGTTTAAAGGGTGAATTAAGCTGGGATTTTAAGCAGGAGGGAAAGGGTAATTCAGGATAAGGCATCATCCTTTCCAAATGAGGGCAGTCTCCCTCCATCCCTCATCCGCATCTTTTTTTTTTTTTCCTGCTTCACCGCAGTCACTAAACTGGGGCTCCAAAACCGCCTGGCTGCCGTCTCTGTGGGGCGTATACAATGTAAGATATCCTGTAATGCTGGATAACATGAGAGCTGCATGTATGGGGAACAGAGAGGCGCAGCGACTCTGCCCCGCTTTCAGTTACTTTGGCTAGGCTAGCAACCGTTCTGGCTAACGTTAGCAGAAATATTCCGACAGCGTGTCATTTTTAGCTCACCCCTGTCTCCAACTGTCCTTCTAGATGCCCAGCGTCACGGTGAAAGATGTCAACCAGCAGGAGTTTGTCAAGGCGCTGTCAGCCTTCCTCAAAAAGTAAGTAATGCGCCACGACCTGTCTCCGCTCTGATGACTGGCTGATGGCCACCTGTCAGTCACACGGGATGGTGGGGGATTTATCGGCGATGGGCTGAGACTCAAACAGTTGCTGAGCTCCCTGCAGCTGCAGTGCAGGGTGAATTACAGGTGCTAGGGCCGAGGGTCACCGGCGTTATAAAACGTGTTGAATTAAAATGGCTGGGAGTGAAAAAACTATTTTTTTTAGAATATTGTAAATTGGTGCTTTAAAAAATGTACGAGGGAATAAAGGCCCTGAGAAATACATCTAAGAAGAGCAAATGTGAGAAGTGCGTTGTGAGAAGAGATCGGCATCGGCAGATACCTTAACTTAATGATATTGGTGTTTTATTGACCCCCAGGAGTTCAACTAAATGGATTTATTTATTTACATCCTTGAATGGTGAAGTAATGATGTGCTTGACTACAATTTTGTAATTTATATCAACTTAGAATTTTAATTTCATTTGATAATTTAATTTCATAGAGCTTGAAAGTGGACTTTTAGCCTCCTCCATGCCTGCTTTTTTGTTTCCTCTTCAGCCGCCTTAATTTGCCACATTTTCTAACTTTCTTGTCATAACCCAAAAACACATTATCCCAACACATGACCTTTCTGTGCAACTGAAAATGTTACTTATATGAAGAGGAATTGAGGTTTTGTTATGTTTTACTGCAGATGTGGACCCTAAATGCCAAAAGAAAAAGCCAGCTGTTATTGGAAAATCAGCCTTTCCATAGAAGTAATAGGAAATTAACATACCCAGAATACATGTAGAGAAAATGTGGAATATCTGTGCTGATACACAAGGCTAATTGCAACCAAGACACAGATGTGGCTCAAAGTGCAGGTGAAGAAAATTAAGTAGAGGCAAAACAGGAAAAAAAACCCCAGTTTCACTCAAGTTTCCTTCACTTACCACTTTTAGCACCATATGTGTGCCACTGTTTATTATAATATGCAAATACTGTGTGTGACTTCAAGAAGGCATACTAAGTGGCTCTTAATGGGTGCGCAATTACATTTACAACCAAATATGTGTGAATATGAAGTCTTGCCCTCACAGTGAACCTCCAGAGTACAGCCTGGCCAATATATCTGCAGGACTGACAGCTGTTTGCCAATTGATGAATGAAAAATGTAAAAAGTAAAAAAAAAAATTCACACTGGCAATATGCATATTTAGAATGAACACAAACGCAACACTAGATTAAACTGCTCTGTCATACTATCTAAGGATTTGTAAATAACTACATGTGACAAATATGAGGGAAATGGCTTTATGTTTTGTATGACTGAAAGAAAAAATATCGTCTGATATATCAGATTTCTTGTGTCACAGTAAATATCGGTATCTGTATCGGTCTTAAAAAGCCTTCATTGGTCAGGGTGTACTTCAGAGGGAACTCAGACTGGTAACACCAGTAATACACCCCTGAATGCTGATAAAAGAGAAAATGTAATTCCATCTTGTTTCATTTGTTTTTGGTGCTTTATTTTGTAATATATATGCCAGTGGCCCTTTATAGTCTTTTAAGTAAATAATTTTTACTGCATATCTCTTGAATCAGAATCAGAAGAATTTATTGCCATATGAGTGAAACAGTTCACTACATTAGGAAATTTCTTTGATACTTGGTGCTGTCGTGCAAAAAACAAAACAAAAAAAAACAAGTAATAGTAAGAGAAGGAAATAAGCTTAATATATAACTCCAATAGTATGTACAAAATGTGCAGTGATAAGTGCAGTGATCAGTGCTAAAGCTGAGGTAGAGCATCAGGTGTTTTTATGGAGGATGGTGGTAACAGTCTTAGGGTTATTGTTCATGAGTCCAATGGCAGAGGGGAAGAAACTGTTCTTATGGCGGGAGGTTCTGGTCCGAATGGACCGTAGCCTCCTGCCTGAGGGGAGGGGGTCAAAAAGTCTGTTCCCAGGGTGAGAGGGGTCAGCGATGATCCGACCTGCACGCCCCAGTGTCCTGGAAGTGTAGAGGTCCTGGAGTGATGGAAGGTTGCAGCCAATCACCTTCTCGGCGGAGCGCACAATGCGCTGTAGTCTCTGTCTGGGATGGGATTAATATTATCCTGCGCTGTACTTTCATAATCCTCTTAAATGAAAAATATCAACTTAGAGTTACATATTGTCTGACTAACTTTAAAAATGTACACTATTGGTGTGCTTAAGTCGAAATATCCTACGGTGAGCAATAAAATATGGAGTTCTTACCTTGAAAATCACAAACAAACCTCTTTATGGAGACCGGCAAACCTGCCTTATTTTGCACAACGAAGACATTTTCACCCTTATTATCATATGTATGTGTTAAAGAAATCCCATTTATATGCGTCACACTGTACAGTTTATTCATCACATCACCTGCTAACTGATTTTTCAGGTCTGGCAAACTGAAGGTGCCGGAGTGGGTTGACACTGTGAAGCTTGCCAGGCACAAGGAGCTTGCCCCCTGTGATGACAACTGGTTTTACACCAGAGCAGGTTGGTTATGATTCCACGTGTCAAATCAGCCACATGCAGCGGAAATGATAAATAATCATAAAAAGTAATTGGAAGTCACGAACCTTTCAGGCTCAGACCACTCTAGTGTTTGGATGTGCAGCCGTCTCAAGCTGTTTTAATTATTGTTCAGACAAAAAAAAAAAAAACAATTATACACCGAACAATTACCCAAACAGAGTTGATTACAGTAAACAACATGGAAAGCAGTCATTAGCTGAATTGGCTCAGTGAAATGAAATGTTTAATCATCTTCTCTTGTGTTAATAATATAGTTGATAAAGTTTGGGTCGAGGAAACCTCATCTTTGGACTCCGGTGTCTCTCATCTCTGCCATTCCTGATATTATCTGTATCTCTTTTCATTTGTCCTGGTGATTTATGGTCCGAGTGACCTAACAAAGTGCAGCATGTTTCAAACTGGTTTTATCGTCGTCTGGTTGCTGCGTTTATGCTTCCAAGACACTGAAACAGCCTACGGAGCAACCCAGCATGTTAGGTTAACCATTTCATTTTCATTCCATAAATTTAGTGGCCTGTTGTTGGTTTTATTAACTACCTTCTTGAATTTCTTTTTCTTCTATGAGTTTAACTTTGTTGTAGTCCCTTTGTTGATTCTTATTCTCCTATTGATCTGCTTTCTTAAGTCTATTAAGTCTATCTAGTGTGATGCTGCAGCACCTTTGCTTTGTGCAGCACGTTGTGTTTCAGCCTGGAATAAATTTTGCTATATAATTAAATTTAATTACTAGATACAATAAAAACACATGCATTGCACATGGATCCCTTTCCTGTGGATGTTATATACTGAGCTATATTAGCTCTATAAAAGGAATTTGTTCTGTTTCTGATGATAAAACTAGTACATACTGCAACATACTTACACTGTATGCATCACTAGCATCCACAGCCCGTCACCTGTACCTGCGAGGAGGCGTCGGCGTGGGCTCCATGATCAAAATCTATGGTGGGCGTCAGAGGAATGGTGTATGCCCTGCCCACTTCAGCGTGGGCTCTAGGAACGTGGCGAGGAAGGTCCTGCAAGCTCTGGAGGGCCTCAAGATGGTGGAGAAGGATCCCAATGGGTAAGAGAGGTGGTGACTTTAAAAAAAAATTGTATTTATTTATTTTTAAATTTAAATGTTTGTGCTTACAGCGGTCGAAGGCTTACCTCTCAGGGCCAGAGAGACCTGGATAGGATCGCTGGTCAGGTGAGTTGTCGTACTTTAAATAGATGCAGTACATAATTAATATTTCTGTACTTGAAAAATGAACAGGGCTAATGAGAATTGTTATTATTTTACAGTGTAGAGGACATAATTAAAAAAAAATATGTATAGCAGAAGCAAATAACTGGGTGACAATGAGCCAGCGATCATACATAAACTATTGGCTCAAAGGATTGTGGTAAATTAAACTCTCTAAGGTGGACCTGCTTTAAACACTAATTTTCAGACAGTTTTTTCTAACCTTGGATCTGTATGATGTCACAAAGTCGGGACTTGTTGCTATGAGCACAGCAGCCCCACCCACCTGCTGCTTCAACCTTTTGTTTGTGAAGAAATCAGTTAGAAGGAAGTTGGTTTAAAGGGAGAGGAGCTAAAACAGCTTATCTTCTGGACAGGATGAACTGATTTTCTTCACTATTAAGTATGCAAAGCTACTCTATTTGAGTCAAAGATTAAAGGTGGGAATTAGCATATTCAGCTGACAGTTCAAAATGCTTTTAAATGAAAAAGGTAAGAATACTTGGCAGAGCCTTACAATGCATTCATTTGGTCCAGTCGTGGGTCAAAGAAAGTACACCCTCTGTCAGTTCTTGCTTCAGAGGTCTTGTGGTTTGTTCAGTTGTAGTTTTGCAAATCTTAGCTGTCCTTTTTAGAAGGAAGAGGATTTCTCCTGGCAACCCTTCCAAACAACCCATCCTTACTGAGTCTTTTCCTAATTTGACTGTGTAGTGGTTTACACATCCGGGATCTTTCCGGGAGGAGTCGCAAATCCCTGGGAGTGTTGCACCAGGAAGTGCATCCAGTGTAAAAATCTGTGCCAAATTAAACATCCTCTTGCAGTGCAGAATGATGGATTTGGGATTATTTATAAATGATCTCGTGACCCTTTCCAAATTGATGGGCAGCAACAATTGCTTCTCCAAGTCTTTCTCCCTTAGCATTGCGTTAGCACACCTGAACGGCCACAACGTTAAACACATTATAATACTGGTTCTCTTGCAGTCATGTGTGATATTTACTGGTGTCCTTAAGTAGAGCACGTCTTGTGAACAGAGAACAGCTTCTCTCCTTGTTATGGCAGCATGACCGTCCCCTCTCCTCTCTCTTTATTTTCCTTTGTGTGTTCAGGTTGCCTCAGCAAACAAGAAACAGCGAAGTTTACAGAACGCCATCTGAGGAAATCATTTAAGAAGCCAGAAAAAAAAAGGAATGCAGTTATGTCTTGCTGCTTATTTACTCAAGTTCACTCGCCTCCCATATCAATCCAGTGCCGACAGTAACCGAGCACAAAAGGCACTTCACAGCGATGCATGTGTCTATAGTACAGCGCGTGCAAATTAAATATTATACATGAATGTGTTGCAGCAGTTTGAGTTAGCGGTGGCCTTGTAGCAGCAAAACACAGCGGACACAAAAGCACTCAGAATGTAATATTACAAAACAAAAGCATGTTCATATTTTTGCCTACAAATGTGAAGGTGTGAAAAAATGTGAGACTCGATGTAGAAAGGAGAGAAATGCAAAGAATTCTAATGCACAGTTTTATTAATTTTCAACTTTGTGTTTGCAGGAGAGTATTTTTATTATTGATCACATGTGGATTCAACAGGATGTTATGAATAAACTTAAGTAAGAGCATCGACTACGATGTTTGAATGTCAGTTTTTACATGGAACTATAAGTGACTGTGGCTGTCTTTAGTTCCTGCTCACGACACTGCTGCTCCAGCTGTTGTAGCGCCACACACGGACACAAACACCGGGGGGGTCCCTTCGTGACACAGCCGTAAACCCAGGACACGGCTCCCTGCAGCTGGCCATTACACACCAGAGGACCACCGGAGTCCGCCTGCAGACAGAGACAGAAGAAACAGACAGCAGACTGTCATGATGAAACACAGAACATCAATAACAGTTTAGCTTGTTCCGCCTGACAGGGATGTGACAAAGGTGAGAATAAATCTGTAGTTTTATCCTAAGTTGTTAATCTTGGACCCATGAACATTATTTATAGATAAAAAGATTCTTCTGAGTGTAAGTGATGATATATTTTCAATTAGGAAAAAAACCTGCATTCAGTAAAATAAATCCCAAACAAACCAAGATGATAGCTGATGCGAAATTCTCTCACTGCTTAAGCATTGCACACAATTGCCTAATACAGAAGTGGTAGTTATGTGTTATAAACCGTTGATGCCAGATAGTTTTTTATCATCTCATCATGTTGACATGTTTTCTTCATAATTAATAATCACCTGAGCTAAAGTCCTTGTGACGTCTCTGAGCGGTATCTGCAATCAGGAATGCAGGAAAATGCAATCAGTGGGTCCTTTTGTAGCTCCTCTGTGTGCCAAAGTAGTTCTGTGTGAGATAATGAAGCCAAAGTTACTCTTGATAG